>JAECUM010015261.1:0-57983 GCA_016617855.1 Megalonaias nervosa | reverse complement strand
AAAAAAAAAAAAAAAAAAAAGAAAAAAAAAAAAAGAAAAAAGAAACGCTTGCATGTGTATGTGGATAGTAGAATCGGCTTAAGACCTTTGTTGCATCTATTGGGTGCTACATACATGCATACGATGGCTGCATGGATATTGCATACCCTAGTCCTTACTGGCATACCATTCATAGAAAACCTTTTATTCACACATAATAGTACACGACTTTGATCCGTGCAAGGTTAGCAAATCAATAATTTAAAAACAAAACAAAAAAAAAAAAAAAAAAGAAACGCTTGCATGTGTATGTGGATAGTAGAATCGGCTTAAGACCTTTGTTCCAAACAAACACAGTAAGAGCGAAGTCAGGGTTCAGTCGCTCAAACTTACCGATGTCATTAATTTGTATAAGCAATTCAATGTTTGTATTGTTTGTATTTTCTAGGTTTTTCTTGCGAGTGCCAGTAGATTACTGCTCGCCGCAGAATACACGCTGGCGCTGCAATGTAACTCCAGCCTGTGAAAGGCTTTGAGGGGAAAATATGTATTTGAACTTTCACCCATCTGTCCAAAGTCCACGCTGATCATGTATTGGTGAAATTTGCCAGCGTTTTAAGAATCATTGGAAAAACTTATCAGTTTCATCATTATTGGTCTCCGTGTCTTTCCGGTTTCAGATTACACGAGCACCGCCATGTGATTTTCAATGCATCATCATTGTCATGGATAAGCGGCATAATCAAATTGTTACGAGTCTAGGCTCTTAAAATACGTCACAGAAAAGAGTGAAGACAATAAGCTTTGTAAAATTTAACAAATTTATTTCCCTAGAATACCAAGTGAATAATGAAGAAAAAGAACTTACAATTTTACGAATCAAATCCAAAAATAATCCAAGAATTAAAAAAATAGAAAGTCCTAATAATAAGAAGTCCTGAATGAAACTGAGTTTGAATCCCGAAGAAATCCAAAATGGAAGGCGATGACGTCTGTTGTAGTCTGCGAAGTGCTGTTGTGTCAACAGTATCTTGTTGAATCACAGAAAATATTATTCCAGTTTTGAATTCCATATAAATTTCAGTGAATGTCTTTGTCCAAGAATTTTGTAGAAGCCCTTATGTATTTCCAGGGAAAAGAATCACTTGAATTCCGTAAAATAAAAATTCAACTCAAACTGGTTACATCAACTTAACGTGTCAGTTGTTTGGAGCCCGACTGAACTATATCTTCTATCAAGACAACAGTTATACAATAGTTTCAAAAACAGATTCCCAGATGAGGGTCAATCTTCTAAAAGTTTGTAACAATAAACACATGTTTCATATCACGTACTCCAGGTATGGCTTTGAAGTAACTTAATAATTCTTACTCCAAGAAAGAATACAAAAAATTGAAAAAAGTTGTTTACCAAAACTGTCACTGGTTCTGAATCAAGGTAGAAACTAAATACAATGTTTCTATTACTGGTTGTTTATCAGTGAAATAAAAAAAAAAAAATAACAGGTCAAACAGAACTGAACTGAATTTCTGGACAATATCAAATCCAGTAAACAATGTTACATTACAATAACATGTAATGGAATAAAATAATTTAAAACTAACAAACAAATAATTCAATTACATATACATAACACTTCCCCCCATAAAAGAAAAAGAAAGATTTATAGGATAAAGCTTTCTTTTTACCATAGGTAAATTATACATGAGGTTTATAAAAAAAAAAATAACAAAAATCTTATGAATGATACAAAGTGTACATGAAATAATATTTCTATACACGGGAAAGTGCATTTGCTATTAAATTGTCTTTTCCCTCGATGTGCCTGATTCAATATTATATTCCTGTAACAACAAACTCCACTTAATAATCTCTGATTTTTTGTTTTTTCATCTTGCCGATGAAAGTAAGGGGGTTGTGATCACTAAACACAATAATCGGAGAAGGAGCTAAACTAATGTAAACTTCAAAATGTTGTAATGCCAATATCAAAGACAAACATTCCTTCTCAACTGTTGAATAATTTCTTTGGTGCTTATTTGATTTCTTAGAAAAATAGCACACTGGATGATCAACACCATTTCTATCTTCTTGAATCAATGCTGCTCCAACCCCAACATGATTTGCATCAACAGACAGTTTAAATGACTGACTGAAATTTGGAGATATAAGAACAGGTGCACTCTTAAGTATGGCCTTTAACTTATCAAAAGCCTCCTGACATTTTTCAGTCCAATGAAACTTGCTTTTCTTGCTCAATACATTTGTCAGAGGTTCAGCAATTATATAAATATTGGAACAAAATTTCCGATAGTATCCAGCCATACCCAAAAATCGCATCAGTTGCTTTTTACTAACATGCACAGGGAATTCAGAGATGGCCTTGACCTTAACACCTATAAGTTTAACTTGTCCATGTTCCACAGTATGTCCTAGAAATGTTACAAAGGCACGGCAGAACTCACTTTTGGATACAGTAATTATCAAACTTGCATCAGTTAGTCTGTCAAAGAATTTCCGAATTGTTGCTAAATGTTCTTTCCAGGTGTCGTTGTAGATGATGACGTCATCGATGTAAGCATCACAATTGTCTAGACCAGAGGTAATCATGTTCATTAAACGTTGAAAGGTACTTGGCGAAAGTTTCATCCCAAACGGCATCACTTTATATTGATAAAGTCCATCTGGAGTCACGAATACCGAAATTTCCTTTGCCTTTTCAGTAGTGGAATTTGCCAAAATCCTTTCAGAAGGTCAAATTTGGTAACATACTTTGCATTTCCAATTTTATCAATGCAGTCATCGATTCTTGGTAAAGGAAATGAATCTGTTTTAGTCACACTGTTCACTTTTCTATAATCCGTGCACATGCGGAAAGTTTTTTCTGGTTTCGGAACAAGTATACATGGTGAACTCCAGTCACTTTTACTAGGCTCTATAAAATCATTTTCCAGCAAATACTGAATTTCTTTTTTAAGTATTCCTCCTTGAGAGGGTTCACCCTGTATGTGTGTTGTTTCACAGGTGTGGAATTTACAATTTAAGCATCATGGTAAATTTTATTTGTTCTCGTAGGAACATCTGGAAATAAGTGCTCATATTCAAGTAATAACTGTTTAAGTTCATTCCTTTCTTGTTGTTGCAAATGTGAAAGTTTCTGGTCCAGATTATTCGTAATTTCTGAATTCCGAAGATTTGTTACCCCAAAATCAATAGAGTCCGATTGCATTCCTTAGCTTAAATCTTCACTCAGTGGGACAGGTACAACTAAATTAACTGCATGATTAACCTGGCTATCTCTCTCAATATATTCCTTTAACATGTTTATGTGGCAAAGTTGTTTTTGTTCTCGCCTTCCTAGGAGTATTTATGATGAAATTTAAATCATTTACTTTCTCTTCAACTGTGTACAGACCATAATACTTGTCCTGTAGAGGATTTTGTGGTATGGGCGAGAGAGTCAGAACTCTATCCCCAGCCTGAAAACTCCTTTCCTTTCAGTTTTTATGATCCTTTATTTCATTTTTGACTTAGTAGAATGAAGATTCGCTCTTGCAACATCACAAGCCTTTGACAACTTGTATTTAAAATTGGAAACATAATCCAGAAGATTAATTTCAGTATCTTCATTAGAAAGAAGTGTCTATTTCAACAACTTCAATGGTCCACGCACAGTGTGTCAAATAACTAGTTCAAAGGGACTGAATCCTAAAGATTTTTCAACTGATTCCCGAGCAGCAAACAATAATAAATGAAACCCTTCATCCCAATCTTTACCCGTATCAAAGCAATATGACTGAATCATATTTTTCAAAGTTTGAGGAAATCTTTCTAAAACCCCTTGGCTCACAGGGTGATAGGCAGAAAATTTAAATTGTTGGATGCCTGAATCATACATAACTTCCTGGAAAATTTGACATAAAATTTGACCCTTGATCAAACTGGACGGATTTTGGAAGGCCAAATTGAGTTAAAAAAAAAACACACTTTATTAAAGCTTTTACTATTGTTTTAGTTTAATACTCCTCAAAGGAATTGCCTCTGAGAACCTTGTTGACGCACACATTATGGTCAAAAGTATTGGTTACCTGACATGGTCTTAGGTAAGGGAATAACACAATCTACAATTATTCTGCTTAATGGTTCGTCAAATGCAGGAATAGGTTGCAGATGAGCCTTAGGTATCTTCTGATTGGGTTTTCCTAACATTAGACCAATATGACCAGATCTGCAGTATTTACAAACATCACTTTTAATTTCTGGCCAATAGAAGTGATTCAAGATCTTGTGATAAGTCTTATTAATCCCTAAAGGACCATCCAAAGAAGTTTCATCGGCCAGACTAAGAATTTCCTGTCTGTACGATTTTGGAACTACAATTTGATAGTTCACTGACCACTCGTCACCAGCAGGTACCTCGGGAGGTCTCCACTTCCTCATAAGAATTCCATTTTTAATGAAATAACAGACAGGTACTTCAGTGGCTTCAGTTTCACTAATGGCCCTTTGAAACAAATAGGAGGTCTCGGGATCTTTTTCCTGTTCGACGACAAGTGATTGTCGTTTGTCAACCTAATTAGAATAAAGAGAAGGAGTAGTTAAAAGAGGATCACTGTGATGAATACCTTTTGATCGATCCAAACAAGGAGTGGAAGTGACCTCATCAAAAGCCTGACCAATACATGTGTCAGCTAAATGAATATTTTCCTGATCAACATCATTCTCAAGAGTTTTCTTTGCCATAGCTCTAGTAACTGCTCATGCTGGGTATAAATCAGGAAATTCTTTTTCAATAGGATCGACCATCTACTCCAAACAAAGCATGTCAGTTACAAGTGGATTAACCACAACCTTATCTCCAGCTAGGTCATTCCCTAGTAATAAATGAATGCCCTCAGTGCGTAAAGAAGACACTATTCCGACTGTCATGGGCCCTGAGACTAAAAATCTGATGACACATTTACACAATGGAGAGGAACATTAACAAAGCCGCACTCTACTCCCTGAATAAAAACACTCTCATTAGAAGAAGACTTCTCAGAGAAAGGCATAGTACCTGATAATAAAAGACTCTGAGAAGCTCTTATGTCCTTCAAAATTTTATTAGGGATGGGATTGGCTGAATCACCCAAGGGTGATATAGAACCCTTCGACATGAATGGTTCATAATTCTCCATAATAAAATCAGACTGGGGTTTATTAGACTCATCAAATGTATTGCTTTCAATACATGACCGTGACCTTGACCTCTTAGAAATAAGAGCATTTGGAATAGGTCTATCTTGATTCTGATGCTTATTTTTCAATTTATAGCAATCAGAAATGAGGTGTCCTTTCTTCTTGCAATAGGTACACGTAGGAAGAGATAAGGAGTTTTGATCAAGCGCATCAGAAGCTTGATTTTTAAAAGTTGTGCCAGATTGAAATTTAGAAGGGCTCGTATTAGGCTGAAATACTTTTTTACCAGAAGACTGCTGAGTGAAAGACTTGCTTACAAAAGAAATTTTATGACCTAGGGAATACTGGTCAGCAGCACGAGCAGTATTTTCCAAGGTGTCGACCTTATACTCATCAAGATAAGTCTTAATGTCACTATGGACACAGTTCTTGAACACTTCAAGAATATACGAGGTGTCTGAGACTTTCATAATCTTGATCAACTTTCTTGGCTAAGCACCATCTATCAAATAACTGCCCTTTTTCTCTTGCAAATTCAACACGAGTTTGTCAAACTTCTTTTTAATAGTTCCTAAATTTTGCCGATAAGCCTCAGGGACTAACTCATAACCCTTTAAGATGCATTCCTTAACCAGATCATAGTCAGCACTTTGCTGTAGTGACAGTAAAATGTAAATATCACTAGCTTTACCGGTAAATACACACTGTAATAACAGAGTTCAATGCTCCCTTGGCCATTTCAAATTTTCAGCAATTGTTTTAAACTGAGGAAAATATTTATCTGCATCTGTTTCTCTAAAAGGGGGCACTGACCTAATGTTCTTAGTAACATCAAAACTTGAATTTGTATGTAAAGTGGGAATGTGCTTTTCACTTGCCAGCTCTAATTCTTTTAACCTAATTTGAAATTCCCTTTCATCGTTCTCTATTTGCTCTTGTATTTGCATCTGTCTGTCTGTCTGTCTGTCTCTTCTCTTTCTCCAATTGCAACTGCATTTGTTTCTCTTCTTTCTGTCTCGCTCCTCTTTCTCCGATTGTAACTGCATTTGTTTCTCCTCTTTCTGTCTTTGTCTCCTCTTTCTCAAATTACAACTTCATTTGTTTCTCTCTCTTTTTCCAATTGTAACTGCATTTGTTTTTCCTCTTTCTGAAATTCAAGCTTTCTTAACTCCAATTCTATGTTGTATTTTAATTTTAATTCCTTTATTTTTATGTCAGAGTGTGATACAGAATTACTGATCACAGCCAAAGCACTTTAATCCAAAACATTCTTTTCCACCAAATACTGGATCAAATTGTTTATATTTCTTGCTTCGTTAAAAAAGCTTTTGCCTCAGAAAGATCAAACTTTCTGGCAAGTTGAAGCAATTCATCATTTGTCAAGAATTCTAACTGTTCCAGGGTAGGATTTGAAGGAAAGATCTCCACTTTTGATGACAGTGTAAAAAAAGCCTGATGATTTCACAATAGATTTCTAAAATGTGAAATAATTCTTGGGATTTAAAAAATTTCAAAAACTAGGGGAATTTAAATTTCAAAAACAAAGTTCTCTGAAATATTGTAGCCAAAATTCACATATCCCAAGGACGAGCACCCAATTTTCTGTTATGAGTCTAGGCTATTAAAATAAGTAACAGAAAAGAGTGAAAACCATAAACTTTATAAAATTTAGCAAATAATTTTTTTTCTCTAGAATACCAAGTGAAAAATGAAGAAAAGAACTTACGGCTTTACGAATCAAATCCAAAAATAATCCAAGAATTAAATAATAATAATAATAATAATAATAATAATAATGAGGACTTTGTATAACGCCTAATCTTTAGAAGCTCTAAGCGCTTTACAACATTTGAAAACACTTAAAAAACATATAATGATATGATTACAAAATAAAAACAAACACCACGAAATTAGAAAACAGAAAACATGCTGTAAATATTTAAAGTAAGGAAACATTATTAGGTCTTTAAGTCTGTTCTTGCAGTTGAAATAGGTGAGTTTTAAGAGCGCTCTTGAATGAGATCACTGTGTCTTTGTGTCTAAGTTCAGTGGGCAATTCGTTTCACGTTGCTGGGCCCTGGTATGCAAAAGAACGTTGTCCATATAATTTCATTTTCATAGTGGGAATAATGAGAATACGAGTGTCAGAAGAGGAGCGTAAGTATCTTGCTGGTGTGTACACATGGGTGAGGTCAGATAGGTATGTTGGACTGGAGCCCGTCAGTGAAACGTAGCACAGAGAACAAATTTTGTGTTTAATTCTGGATCGTATGGATAACCAGTGTAGGGTACAGAGCAGGGGGGAGGCATGCTCTGATCGTGGTACTCTAAGGATGATCCGAGATGCTGTGTTTTGAATTTTTTGAAGTTTCTAGAGTAGATATTGAAACGAACCAGACAGAATTGAGTTACAATAGTTCAGTCTTGAAAGTTCTAAGGAACACAAGTGTTTTAGTGGCATCAACTGAAAGATACTTGCGAATGGAGCTGATGCGTCTCAGCTCAAGATATGCAGCCTTGCATATGTTCATGACATGTTGGTGCAATGAGAGAGTACTGTCCAGAGTAACACCTAGGATTCGTACTGACTGTGTGAATTTAATGTTGGTGTTGCTGATATTTATTGTCTGAGGTAAAGGATGTGAATGAGAAAGTCTTTGTGTTGTAATCAGAATGACTTCAGTTTTATCATTATTCATCTGCAGCTTGTTACATGTCATCCATGATTTCACATCGGAAATGCAGCTCTCTACGAATTGGATGGTAGCTTCAACTTCAGTTGGGTGGCTAGATTTGTATATTTGGGTGTCATCAGCATACAATTGGTAAGACACTGGATGATGATCTATGACAATTGAGAGTGGCTGAGTGTATACAATGAAGAGAACAGGTCCAAGAACAGACCCCTGTGGAACACCACAACATAGATCAACTGGGCTGGAGTGTTTTCCATTTGCGGACACAATTTGTGTCATGTTGGCCAAGTAGGACTTGAACCATAGTAAGGCTGTATCGTGAATGCCAAATACATGCTGGAGACGGTGAAGTAATATATCATGGTCTATTGTGTCAAATGCTGCAGACAAGTCAAGGAGAGTGAGGACTGTAATTTTTCCGCTATCCAAAGCAGAGAGAAGGTCATTGACTACTTTCAGAAGAGTAATTTCAGTAATATGGCAAGGGCGATATGCAGACTTTGCACTGCTATAAGACAAGAAGTGCTAGTAATAAAAAGTCCTGAATGAAACTGAGTTCGAGTCCCGAAGAAATCCAAAATGGAAGGCGATGACGTCTGTTGTAATCAGCGAGGTCTTGATGTGTCAACAGCATCTTGTTGAATCACAGAAAATATTATTCCAGTTTTGAATTCCGTATAAATTTCAGTGAATGTCTTTGTCCAAGAATTTTGTAGAAGCTCTTATGTATTTCCAGGGAAAAAAATCACTTGAATTCCATAAAATAAAAATTCAACTGAAACTGGTCACAACAACTTAACGTATCCATTGTTTGGAGCCCGACTGAACTATCTTCTATCAAGACAACAGCTATATCATAGTTTCAAAAACGGATTCCCGGATGAGGGTCAATCTTCTAAAAGTTTGTAACAATAAACACAATAAACGTACTCCAGGTATGGCTTTGACGTAACTTACTGATTCTTACTCTGAGAAAGAATAAAATTTTTTTGAAAAAAGTTGCTTACCAAAACTGTCACTGGTTCTGAATCAAGGTCAGAAACTAAATACAGTGTTTCTATAACTGGTTGTTTATCAGTGAAATAAAAAAATAACAGGTCAAACAGAACTGAACTGAATTTCTGGACAATATCAAATCCAGTAAACAAAGTTACACTGCAATAACATGTAATGGAATAAGAAATATTTAAAACTAACAATCAAGTAATCAAATTACATATACATAACAAAATACACATGGAGAACAATGTCCATCTTTACCGCGGTGATGTCAGTGCACTATAACGCTAATGTAAATCCCTGACGCATCTTCGAAGAAGTTTCACCGCGCCCGTGCCTGGATCGTATTCGATCGGGAAAATTTCCTTTTGATAATGTAGATCACCACGACGTTTATGTAACTCAAACTTGGGGTGGGTGGGTGGTGGCTTGCATTCGTCATGCTTTTGTGGCAGTCACAGTGATGATAAATACTGTGATAAGGCAGCAACGTTATCTTTCGCGGCTAACCACTTATACTATTTCAACCAGTTTGGGCCGTTTAGGAAATTACAAGTATGTCGGCTTTTCTCATTCTGTTTGGTATTCGTATCCCACGCTCTCCCTCGTGTCGCTTCAGATGATTCTCAGTCAGCAAGTTGGTATATAAGGGAAAATCATTGTTTAATTGATACATCTTTGTAGTGATGTTTCTACTTTACCTGGCTCACGGATTGTTTCAAACTAAATAAAGAGTCCAAGAATTATTCTTGCCTCGTAATTGACCGCAACCATAAATCGTTAGATTAACTTTTATTTTTATATACAACCAACACAAGTTCGGCATTTCATCAGCTATTACAGAAAAGTATTATTTTCCACGAGTATGATCCGAACCTACAGTTGCAATTTCCCACATTCTCTTTTGTGTATGACCTTATTTTAATTTGTGGAACACAGGGGGAGGATAGCTCTATCCTGACTCATACGTTAGTTTTGTCATGACTCGTTGACTATTTTGCACTTCTACTGCGAGCATAGTGTACACAAAGTAGCAAAAATCTTCCCAATTTCAGTCATCACTTGAACATTCTTTTACAATAATCTAGACTACTATTAATTCTAACACATGTAAGCTTTAAAATGAGCAACGGTTGAAGTGTTCCATAAACAGGCCCTTTCGCACTAAGCAACGTTGCAACATTGTACGGTTTCTTTAGTTCATTTCGAGTCGGAAAATGCCGTTGTAAATGTTATCCTTCGTAAATTTATATTCTCATTATGATTTTAAAGGGTAAATAAATTCTATATCAAACTAAGTCGATGACTATTTCATTATTGTATGTCTCTATCGATTAATCTAATGGATAAAAGTGAACATTATATTTTGACCTGTTCACATTTGTATCATATTGCGCAAGGTATATGAAGCGCACAACTCAGACGCTACGTATTCTCATTATTGTCCCAATTCCAACCACTGTTTTGAAAGCTAACAAATGTCATTACACGTCATTGAAATCCTACATTGATTTTGTCAGTGTAAACTAACTCTTGATGCTATATCTGAGGGTAAGGAAATTTGCAGTTGGTGTTCTGCCTTTCGAACGCTACAGCAGTATTTACTATACGTCATTTTCAATTCGGCCCTTGTGTTTAGATCAAAATATGTGAGAAAAAGAAACCATAATTATGCTTCAGTGTAGGATAGAAAACTTCCATCCTCGGATCAATTTGAGTGGAATTTTTCTATCCTATACCGATGCAGATGATGGATTCATTTAGTCTCGATCAGAAGTAAGACACGGTAATTAATTAGTCCACAGTAAACTCTAAACAGAATTCAAACTTGCAATTAACAGAGTTGGTGGAATAAGTGCGCACATCTACTATGTTAAGCCAATGTGAAAAACTGCAACACTTTGAATTACCATCCAATGACTTGTTATATACATATCCATACATGGCAATGGTACGCATACATAATTCCGGAATATTGGGTCTCAAATATCGATTAGCACTTCCACCAACATTAATCTGAGTAGATTTTTACATTTAATGTACATAAATTGGATCGTTTTTGTAAATAATATGCACACCAGAATGCCCCATTTCTTGGTTAAGTAAAAAAAAAAAAAAAAATTCTATCTTCCTTGAGATATAAAGACACGAAAAACTAGGCTATTTCTTGACTTAATACGTCTTTATGCAAGAGCCAGTACTGTTTCACTGCCACATAAAACAGAGGCCACACTGGCTTGTATATATGTCGATCGGTCTGTTAGCAGCCTGTCAGGGCTTGGCTAAGGCAGTAGTGAATGGGGGCACTCTGGGGAGAATGGACTTCCATGTTAAAATGGTGTTCCGGCACTTTGGGAACAATGGGAATTTAACATGGGGAAATTTAACATGGGTGGACCTATAGCGGGACAAGGGAAAGATTAACACAAGTTGGGCCTGTCTAGGGACAATAGGAATTGACCAGGGGTGACGTCATTGTAGTGGACACTGGCAATAATGTTGTAAGTGGCTGACCACAATTGGGCGGAACAGTGTGGTCAGGGGTTGACCTGAATACGAGTTACTTTAGGAACAATAGGAATTATAAAGAGACATAGAGACATAGATTTTTGAACATAAAAATATCACACAAAAAACACAAACATAGCTTTATGAACATAAATCTATCACACAAAATTCGACTAAAAATTTTTTTAGCAAGAAAGTAGCTGTTTAGCTTTCTTCTTTTTTCTCTCCTCCCTTCTTTTTCTCCACCAGTACCTTATTTTCTCCATGACCTTCTTCTTTTTCTTCTCATTTTAACCCACCTCCTCTTCTTCCTTCTCTTTTATCTTCTCTTTTTTCCTTTTTTCATTCTCCTCTTCTTTTTCCAGCTTAGCATTGTAAGCTCTGTTTTGTTCCATTTCCACCTCATCCTCCTTTTCTTCCTTTTCCTGTTTTATTAGTTCCTTTAATATTTTTTTCGCTTTCTTCAAACTATTTATCTCCATGTTCAATCTGTGAGAACTATAAGCCCATACTGCATCCTAATCAACATTTACTCCACCATGCCTATCGTATCCACCACCTCTTGCAATTTTATCATATTCTCCAAATGGTTGCTGGCCATTTTTTTTTATTCAATGTTGAATGGCGCGAACGACGAACGCTTCATCTTATATGTCTCAGGCAAGGACGTGAAGGAAAACATCCCCTAGTACCAACTACCCATATCACCTACCAAATAATCCACAAGGATGAGATAGCTAACCTAAAATAAATTATCGCCTCAAATGCCAGCTCGTCCAGTAATCGCCTGGCAATTTCCAGGTGCATCTGGAGTTCAAGAAGTTTACTAATTGTACTAATGTTAACGACTGAACACTGGATATCCAGACTGACGAAATCTCCCATTTATATATCTGAAGCACGGACGTGAAGGAAAACATCCCTTACACCAAAACTAACAATACCCACTTCACCATCAATAACATGGAATGCGCGGACCTAAAAGAAACACTGACATCCACTTTTTTCCTACAAACACACTTTATTATCACTTCAACATAGAAAAAGAACACACAGACTACCTTACAAGTCAGGGAAAGAAAGTGTTTCTAGGCACATTTCTATCTTTTGACTTAAAACAGAGAAAGGAAGTGTTTATAGACACACTTCTATTTTTTAGCTCACACACATACACAAAGACAGACAAATATTTTGACAAACGAATAGTATCTCTTTCCTCGATTTTTTGGGGTAGCCCTGAAAAGGGCTGTTTTGTTGGGGGGTTATGGCAATCGCTTATCGTCTAAGATTGCATCCCCGTCTGGCTGCAGCCTTTCCCACAGGATAGGGTCTGCTTCTGCGGAAGGAGAAGGAGAACTCTTTCGTGTCCACACGACAGTCCACAAAACCTCTGTATGGCTCCTGCTGTTGTTGCTGTTGTTGCTGCTGCTGCTGTCCTATCTGCTTCTTAAGTCTGTACTTCTCCATCCAATCTTCTTGCTCCTTGATTTCGTCTTTAAAGGCCACTTCTATCGGGTCTTGGGCCACATTTAACATCCTGGCATTTTCAATCTCTTCAGGCATGGGTATCAAGTTTTGCCTGACACAATGTAAATTAACGTGAGCTTCGTTCAGCCTAGCTAGTCTTGAAGGAATCTTCATAGGCTGACGAGTCAACATTGGATGGTCAGACTGGAGACCGCCTCGCTTTATAGGGCTCAAGCGCGGACGCGGTAGAAAACATCCCTACATGTTTCTGGGGTAAGACGCTATAGCTTATCTCATGGTGAGGGATAGAGAGAAAAGTCAAAGAGCATAGACAGTTATAAAAAATTAAAAACAAACTACCAAAACATTTTCAAAAGATCACATTTTTATTCAACTCTAACAATTCACCAACACATAATATAACACTTCATTCAATGTCAAAGAACATATTGTTGACAAGGTTGATAACGTTGTGAAGTCAAGTTAGACTTCCATGGACGAAGGTTGTTGGGCCATTGACGTCCACTACGTTTCATAGCTAAAGACAAGAGATATCCATAATGGTTCCAACACAATCGATCTACTTTTTCATCATTTCTAGAAGAATAACGATCAAAGTAAGTCACTAAATGTTCCAAGGGATATCCAAGACTGGCTTGATGAAGAAAATACAATAATGTCTACACACCATGAAATCTGTGCCTTGTAATTTCATACTATTGAAGCGAATCGCCTGGGCATTTAGTCTCATAAAGTCGATGATGTCGTGGTAATCCATACGAATCAAAATACTCCACACAACCATCTTTGGGAAAGAAGACGGCTACCCAGTGGGTTCTGGAAGATGACTGTCGTCAGTGTCGATGACATAACCTTGATGGTCGTTATGTTTGAGAAGAGGAAGTTCATCTTTAGTGCACACGACAGGATTCCAAGAAGCGGTGTACGAACTGTTTTTCAAAAAGTAATAAAGTTTCCCGGTATCCATTTTTTAAAAAATTTGTTTGTCTTGTTTCACAGGTAATGATAAGTCATCAATTCAACCCTGATTTTTTCGCTTGAAAATCTCTGACAAGTAACCGCTTCTTCGGTTCGTCTCCACACTCTGAGCCAAGAGAGAGGAGCTTCGATGCGATGGATCTTAAGAGCAGTCAATGGAGGAAAAGAATGATCACGCAAGTCTTTATACCACTGATGCAACACTGCTCCTTCCGAGATAAGACCCCAAGGGTCATACAGATACTCGTCCAAGTTTTCTTCTTGACTCATCATCAGACATTGATCGTGTTGAATTTAACTGGGATGATCGTTTTGACATCCATAGCAATGTTTCTTGGTCAACCCTGTAATGGTTTCCGCCAGATGTTTGGCAAAACAGGAATCTAAATGTTGTTCTTGTTTTGGCCACTTGGACATCACCATGTCCTCTTCGTCTTGTCCTTTTTGGTGGATGGTTCTGCTTCCTCGATATCCTCCGATTCCATTTTCAAAGATTCTCTACCTTTCAAAGAGGGATAAGAGTCTTCTATAGCTTCTAATAGTCTAGAATGATGTCTCTAAAACTGTTGATTTCTAGAGTATATTCAAATACGGCATACAAGATGACGTTCATCGTCTCGGTTAGAGCTTCTGCAAACTTAAGTTCCACATGAATCTGGCCGGATTTTATAGGGTGGAAACGTCCCTCGTCGCTGCCTTGGTCAGGAGTGAAATCAATAACCCACAAATCGTAACCTCCTGCATAATCACCGTACGAAATGCAATGACTGATGTTGGTCCCTAGCTGTCCTGTGGCTTGGTACAGGGACAAGTACGATCACAAGTAATTATTCTTGGTATCTTCAAATAAGGTTCGAAGGGTCTCGTACACAGGGTTTTGACATCGCGACTGACTTCGATCTTGGACATTCTGTAGTGCTTAAACTCGAAAGGATTGGCAGTGAAGGCTCCGTTGAAGGCTGCATTCCTGACGATACCAACGATTAAACGTTTGGATAACTAGCCTTCGAAAAGATGATCTTCGATCTTGGATCGGAGTCCAGCGGTAATGGTGAAAGTTTTCACATCCACGCGTCGTAACGGTTACTTGGCGGTCGTTCTGCTCAAAGTGTGACTGATGTCGTTTTCCATTTTAGGTAACACTTCCACCCGTCGTACGTAGAGTCTGGCTTCTTGGATGATGGTTTTCTACTTGTTGGAATGGGCCAGCAAATGGAAAGCGGTACTGCTACGATTCAGTCTCAAGCAGATATCCACTCCGTTCAGCAAATACTTCTCTTGTAACCACATGTCCAAATGCACACAATCCATCAGTTCTAAACTACGTCCTTGCAGGATTTTTTTTCGACGGTCGTTAAAGCCCACATTGTGAGGATCGTCATCTGCTGTCATCCCTTTGTCGTTAAACTTGGCCTCGCCTGCTGTGTCAGGTTTCCATACCACACTAGCATACTGATGAATGTTCTTGGCATCTTTTCCGAACGTCAAGATATTTTCCAGGTACGCTTGGTAAGGGTAAGTGCCCATGCTGCTGCTGACTAGTTTGTTATTCGAATACAAATCCACTTCGCTGAATAAGGAATGCACGAAATTGTAGACGGGAGCTACTCTAGCATCGGCTTCCGGATTGGTGTCGTCCGTTTTGATCACTTTCAGTTTCAGATACAAGTAACTGCTATTCAGATCGATGTAATCTTTGGGCTGTCCTTTGATTTCGAATTCGATGGGAGCTGAATCCGTCAAAGAGGAGACTGAATGAAATTCTATCCACATGGATTCTTGCATCGTCATCATGGTGGGTGGCATGGCAAACAGATCCAGATCCAACTTGAAACATGCGCAAAACTCTCGGTGCATCATTTATTTTTCTCTCTGTGTGATTTTAATAATCAAAAACGTCTAATTCTCGGACGGTTCTTCTTTTCGGGGTCTTTCTGACTGGGTGTGAAGTCCTCTGAAGGGGTGTTTTCGTCATCTCTTTCTGGCTTGTCCTTGCTGTGGCGTCATGGAAGAAGCAATGACTGACACAACAGCGTCCAGGGCATTTATATGAGTATCTCGAAGGCCCAAAATGTCTTTTCCAGTTTGAAACAAGACATTTTTCCTGCTCTCAAGAAGGTTTATTTGGGGCTTTGTTTCTCGATGATAACATTTTGGAGGAATTCTTTGCCTTGCGTCAACGCGGCATCTTTCATGGCGTACAATACTCGTGTCATCATCAGTTTCATAACGGGAGCCACCGAACGAAACGCCGATTTCATCATATCTCCTAAACCATGTCCTCGTTGTCGAGTGACTCCTTGGTACACAGGATACATGACTTACAAGTCGTTAGAGAATCGGTTTAGAAAATAATGTTTCACCGTAACAATCCCTTTGGAGAATGGAATATTTCGTCCCATATCTCCTTTTATAGCAATGTTGACACTGTCTTAATACGACTTACTGACGCTCAGATAGTGAGGATGTAGAAATTCGCCGTGAACATGATAGGTGTTTCCACTTTCCTCCTCATTGGTCGTGGCAGAACTCACTTTGAAAGGAATGACTAGCAGCAACGGTGGTGATGTGTGTCCCATCACGTTGTACTCCACCACATCACTGTACGCAAAGATCGAATTTAGTCCTTGGTTTAGTTCTAAAAGGAATCGAAAAAACTGCGCAAAATTCAAGTTGTTAGCAATGGGTGGTATGTTGTTACCCTTGAGCATCTAGAGTTCCCCACCCAAAATGTCAAACAATTCACGACAAAATGTAACGGCCAACGTTTTCTCATCCGAAAATCTCATCAGTAACCGACGAGATACTTTATGGTGCTCGGTCGTAACACTTCGTTTCGTTTTGTCCAAGGCTTTGCCAAACAGCACATTGAACCTGGCAGCAATCGTGTCCACCAAATGTTGACCACTAAAATAATAGCCTCCAGGAATTCTTAACAGATGGATGTACCGTGGAGTATTCTGATGTCCGAGGGGTAACTGGAGCTCACAGGAGTGTCTAAGAGAGGATTGTTGTTGTTTGGGTGATTACTGTTGATAGGGTGACTGTCGTTGGGTGGAGGGTAACTGTCGTTGGGCGCAATGTTCTCTCGTTGTTACCGTTAGAGTATTTCAGGGAAGGATTGTGAAGAAGGCAACCGATGCAACTGCGTAGAAAATGGTCCACAATTGTTTGTCTCCTTGTTGCACACTCAAATTGGCAATGGCAGCACCGACGACACAATACACCACAAGGATCTGGCTGAAAAAGACGATTTGCGTTTTAGGTACACGTTCAACACACCACACCCACAAGGGTTCCTTTTGTAGATATTGCACATGAGAACTCGGTGAAGGCATGGTCACTGTGGCGGTTGAGGCTATGTTGAAGGGTATAATGGTCACTTCTTTTATAGTCGATGACTTGCGAAGTGTCGATCCAAGAGTCAAAACTCGGAGAATATCCTTTGCAATGTACTTTGACTTCTTTGACACGACGTTTACGGGTTCTTCGATTGCGAATGCTTTCTATGTCGCACACTTCGTCTTCTTTTTAGGTCACGCGTTGCAACTCGGGCAAGTAAAACGTTCCTTTTAACACTTCCCCGTTCATGTCTTCCCATTGTAGACGGCAGGATGACGGCCACGCACTCGTCCAGTGACACGAAATAATTCGGTGGTCCAGTTGGGTAATTAACCTTTGTCGAAAGTGCGTTTGGTTTCGCCAATACGGACCCAATCTCCGCTGTCAACGCTTCACCTTTCTTGGGAAAATTCACAGTCGGGCAAGTACCAGACAGGTGCTCGAGGACGGTCGAGAGTCACTTCTTGGGGGTCACATCCGATGCTCCGATTGAAAGATTGGTTGTACGCTTATACCAGCTGCGGAAAGACGTCGATCTACTTGAGAGTGTGTTGATGCGTAAAATATTTCCACGTGCGTTCTTTCAAGGAGCATTGAAAACGTTCTACGATACTGGGTTTGGTTTCGAGATTCTCGGTGGTGAAAAAATGAACGTCTCATTTCTTCAATTTTTTTGGAAAGCTTGGTTCAGAAATTCGGTGGTTTTTATCGGTTTGCCATCGAAGAGGGTGACGACTAATTTGTTTCAACACCAATTTTTGGGTTCGCACTAGCTCAGTGCTCGAGTTGAAAGTCAATGGCACGACGCAGGCAAGTTCGGAAACGACGTCGATGACACAAAACAAATATTTGTAGCCACGATAGTAAGTGGCCAAATGAGAGACATCGGCTAAATCGGCTTGCCATTGATGACCGATGCCCTCCAGTCGGGTGAGATTTCTGGAAACTTTTCATCGAATTGGTTTGTATAACGTGTACCTGGCTTGTTCCTGTAACTATTGTTGCTCTGAGGTAAACGGACACTTTTCAGTCGGGTTTTGTCAGCACGATACAACTTCTGAACTCCTCCGTAGCCCGCAGGATGGGATGGGTCGTAGTAAATGCTGGCAAACACATTCTCCATCAGGACATTTTTCTTTTTCTTAATATGTCACCCAATCTTCACGGATGCTACTTTGGATGGGGTGAGGTGGTCATTTGGAAATGGCTTTACGTGTCCGACCTGCCGAGGGAGTAGAAGTCGATGGCAGTGGTGGTTTTTGGTGGTGGTGGTGGTGGTAATGTCATGGCTTTTGTCTTCCTTTCCCTTTTCACTTCTGGACTCCCTTCTTTCTCTTAGACTCCTGTCGAAGGAGGATTGGACATCATCTTCTTAACCCAAGCTTTAAGTTCTTCTAGTTGGGGAACGGAGAAGGAGTCAACAAGGACGCTGCAATCTTACTAGGAATGGGAGCTGCTGACGGTGTTTCAAATGCTTCTCGTGCCTCTTCTTCTTCAGGCATCCGTTCGGCTGCTTCTGTCTTGGTCACTGGGACTAGTGGTGGTAGTGGTTGTGGTGATGGATTTTTCATCAGGGTCTTAAAAAGTTTCAGAGTCGGTCGAGCTGTTTCGTTAACAGCTTTCTGGTGAAAGAGTTGAAGTCGTTGCAACACTTGACAGTACCGTTGCGATTTTTCCGTTTCCGACAAATCGCTGAGATCCATCAACGGTTGCAATTCGTGTTGTAAATAGGACATCTCGGTCAAATGAGGATTGGGAGGTAAATGAGGGGTACGTTGTTCTTGCCAACGATGGAATTCCATCAATTGTTTGTAAGGCACTAAAGTTTGTTTTCGACTTTCCATCAGATTCCAAAGGTCACGTCTGAGATCTTTTGACCACTGAGACCCCTTTTATTTTCTTGATCCTTTTTACCTTTGAGACATTTGTGAAGCAGTAGCTCCCACGAGTCCTGTAATCAGTGGTGCGAATGTGGCTTTTAATACGTGTGCTAACAACAGGTGAACAAATTCTCGCGTTGTACCAACATCTTTTTCGTTTGACGGATGGGTATTTTCTTACGGAACGTTTGGCGAAGAACGTGCGATGCTTGGCTAAGTATTCTGTCTGATGTTGAAACAAAGGTAACGTTCTTTTCAAGACATTCAGACAACATTCGCCCACGGTATGGATGATGTCTTTGGAGGCGGTTTGAATGAGTTGTTTCGCATGGGTGAAGGAACTATGGACAGGACGGACAACACATCCTAATGTTTGGCTAAACGAGGAGGCAGTCTTTTCCTTTTCTTTCCTTTGTCGGCTGTGGTTCTAAATTTTCTGGAAGAGCGTTTATCAGACTCTCGAATGTGGTAGTACTTTTGAGGGGTTACTGGTGGTTGACTTTGTTTTGACGAGGACTATCTAGGTCTGGATTCTGGTTCACTCATGTCATCTTCGAAATCGCAGGCATGAATTGGAGCCTAGACTTCAGCTACTGTGCGAGGCGATAGGTCACGTTCCTGCCTCTCGCTTTCTTCTCTTTTCTCCACGAAATCTTGCAATAGTTTCATCTTAAGTGCAAAAAGTCAAATGACAACATTTTAAACTCCATGGGCCCCTTTATATCAATGTAAGGCCAGTGTCTTCTCTATATAAAAGGTCAATCTCTTCCCTGAAAGTATTCATTTCACTCTCAATCCGACCATAAAGATGGAAGAGCCAACACAGATCGAACTTCTGATCAGAACTTTGCTAGGTGTCATACGAAGGTTTTCTTCAGAGAAGCCGACAGACTACTGCCCTTCCTTACGAGATAAAAGTCAAGATACTTGCTATATCTGTCACAAGAATGGACATTGGGCTACAGAGTGTCCACAGCGTCAAAGCAAGACAGGTATTCAAAGAGACAAAAGTCAAGATACCTGTTATCATTGTCAAGAGCAACGACATTGGTCTTCAGACTGCCCTAAGAAACAACAGGAACAGAAGGTAGAGAGGGGTTCCGAACAGGAAGAAGAGGTACCCTCCGAAAAGGAAGAACCCAGACACATCTAGAAAGAGAAGAAAAGAAGACGAGAAGAAAGTGAGCAAGAAGAGGAACAACCTGTGACAGTGAAGAAATTCAAAAAAGGAGAGAGTGAATAGACAAAGATGTAAAACAAACTTTTTAAAGTGATGTGTTGTGAAATTGGATTGTAAATTTGTACCAGAGAATATACAGGAAAGAAAAACGTAAGTGTCTCTTTGTTTTGATTTTTATAATAAGGACCTGCACTCACGCACTCACACGCGTCCATCATGGGAAAAATGGATTTTGAGTTTCAATTGATTTTGGCAAATATTGTCTCTTTTCGAGAGAGGTGGGTGACCCTAAAAAGGACCGTTGGGTGCTTGTTTTTTTTTTTTTAAACCAAACTCAGGAACGGGAAGTAATGAGCTTTAACTGCCTTATCCCTTTGCAACGGTCAAGGCCTACGTCTGGACCTGCTACTGTCGATGATTTGTTAGAGACCACTAGGGTTGGTATCTCAGGAGTAGTAGATGTGTGGACAGGGTTGGCCTGATTAGCTCGGAAAGATCTTTTTCTCTTGGGTCGTATTATAGAAGTCTAATACATTTCTTTCAGACTCCTTAACTCTGCAAAAATGTCTCCGAGTACCGTCACCGTTTGACTTTCACTATCCTCCTTCTCTCCTGGACCTTGTTTCTTCTCTGCTTCTTCTTCCTGTCGTTTTCTTCTTCTTGCCTTTTCTTCTTCTCGCTGTTGCTGTCGAATTAGAAAGGCTTGTTCTGCTTCTTTCTGCTGTTGCAAAAATTTCTTCAATTATTCTTTCTGTCTCTGTTTAAAATCCTCGACGTACGGTAAGGAAGGAGAAGGTGGTGAAGGTGCTGGTACAGGAACAAATTCTTGTGAAGACGAGAGAAAATCCACTAAATCCCAATTAAAATCGTTCTCTTTTGGAAGTAGGACCGTGTTTGCTCTAGTAGCCGCTGCTATGCCATCACTTTTTGTTTCCACGGCCGGTGCACCCCAATTCATCGTCTTCTTAGTTTCCGTCATGTTCAGCAGCAGGGAGGGTGAACAGACCACTTTTTGTAGAGCCTTTATGTTTGAAAAATGATGGTTCCTGCGAGAACCAAAATAGATTGTGTTTGAAACGAAGGGAGTACGAACACAAATAGTTCCATAGAGCCTTTATTTTTGAATATAGGAACCCAAAAAAACCAAGTTACGATTATCGCTTATACATGTGGTCGCACCCTCCCTGCTGCTAAAGTAAAAATAAAAATAAATGGAAACAAATATTTCTGAATAAAAATAAACAGCAGCGGTGACGATTGGTCTACCATTCCGCGGGTCCCTTCATTGCCAGTAAAGCCTTTACCATAAAGTCCTAAGAGTCCTATCATTAATTCTTTGATCAATGTGGACTCTTCATTGTTTAAGGTCTGTCTTATGATCCACAGGCACTTTTATCAGGCTTTTTTGTCCGGCGAACATTCTTTCTGAATGTCCTTGTGTGGGGTACACTCTAGTGTCAAGGCTGTGAGCTCACATCACCCTGCTGTTTATTTTAGGGGCGCCAGCGGATAGACACACCCCCATTGACAGTGTCAATGCGAATTCCTAATGTGCGAAATGAAATATTAGAAATTCAGAGGGTTGTCTAGGCATATCGATTTCATGTAACCCACCCCAAATCAAAGCCCGGGGTAAGTGCAAAACGGCACTCACCACGTTGTTTGGCGTGTCGAGGGTACATGAAATCTCTTGGAGCTGCTGGCGCCCCCAATTATTAAATTATTATTATTAGAAAAATTGGCATCGGATCGCCACCAGCGACAATATGTCCGGTACGGGGATTCGAACCATGGGCCTCGAGTCCGTGATTACATAACGGGAGCCAGACGCGCTAATTACTACACTATGAGCTCAGTTGCAAATATGTGTTTCAAAAATAATCATATAGTTACCTAGCAGGAAATTCCTATGCGTGATTAGTATATACTCAACGGATACTAAATAAAACATAAAATAAATCGCGAAATTCACAACAATCTTACATATTTTTGCCTTGATTAAAATATAATGCAGTCCCGAGAATCACAGTACAGGAAGTGAAATGACACGCATAAATCAATACTAATGTAGTTTGCAATCTGTTCTAGGCGATACACAGTTATATATATATATATATGCTGTTCATTCACACACAGATATAATTGTTCCCCCTGATTTTATCCTTGACGTTGTCAAGGGGACTGTGTCCGTGATTACATCACGGTTAAGACTTCTATCAATGGAGAAAGTATTTTTTTATAGGTATTTTCTCTAAACACAGATACAATTACTGATTCTACATGTTGTAAAATTGCGGTGAATCAATATTGCTGTGCATGCAGACGATCTGAGGAAGCTGTATATATGTATATGTCTGCTGTTCATTTGCGCAGTTAAGATATAGGTTACGCTATATTCTTGACATAGTCAATAGGGAAATAACTGCTTAATTACTCTATTGTTTACTCCTCCGCTGATAGCATCAAGGACCAAAACTTTTATCGATACCTATACGATACCTCGACCTAGGATCATATAAATTTATTGTGATAAATCCGTGTGGGGTAGCTTGTGCTTTGAAAAGAAACTTTTAAATTTAATCATGTCCATATCCCTTGAACACCAAGTTTTGATGAATATTTCGCAGCGTATGTGTATTAAACACAACTAAAATATTGCAGTTATCTCTGATCACCTTTGGTATTTGTGTATACCACTGGGTAACATAAATCACGTCTGTGTTTTATGTCTGCCTCTGGAAAATATCCGGGCAGGATTTGATTGTTTATCCAGCATCACATCGTCGTATACTACAAGATTGTTAATAAATCCGTCAAGGTTGTCTATGGATGGGGCTTCATCAATATCGGTAATAAATCAATACTATTGTCGCCGATTTCATTAAACGACTTTGCATTTTCATTAAAATCCTTAAGTATTTCATAACATCTTTGATCATCCACGGATGGAGCTACTAAATATAATTTATCCCACTTGAGCCATCTCATTATCAAATTAAGCATTATTTGTGTTTTGCCTGATCCAGATGGACCTATTATGATTGCTTTAATAGAATTTGGCAATGCTGGATGATGTTTGACTGGCTCTTGTTTTCGTGTCGCTGAAAAGTCAATTATATCCATAATAATAAATAGCATGTATTTATATTGTGTTCGATGCAGGGCAACCACCCCCACCAGTGGATTACCAACAACAATAACAAAAAAGAAAAGGCGTGCATTGACAGTTAAGTGTGAAAAATGTGGTACAAAAAAATACAAATTTACTTCGTCTAGCACAAAGACAGGTGGTGATGTTGCCGCGTCGTTGGGAAAATTACCAGGGACTCCGTGGGCAAAGTATCCTGGTGAGAAACATCTACCCGGATACAATTATTGTGGTCCTGGAACTCGACTTGATATTCGACTTGATGAACGAGATCAACTAAAACCAGGGGAATATCCAATAAACGCAATTGATCAAGCGTGTCATGTTCATGATGTTGTGTATAAAAGCAAGGATTTACAGCAACGACATATTGCAGATGTGAAATTGATTCATGCGTTAAATTCTATAAAAGATAAATCTCTCAGAGAAAAACTCGCTAGTTTTCTAGTGAAATCTGCTATGAAGGGTAAACTAATGCTAGGGGCTGATAATTAATTATATAACTATTATAATGGAATCTGTTTATTATAGCCCAAAAGGATATTGGAGAGGCAGAGCAGCGATTAGTAAACTTGCTGAAGCAGCAAAAGTCTCACGTGCTGTTGCTGCAGCGTGGATAGCACGACAGGAAAGCAATATGGCAAATCTATCTACGTCCACCTAAAAAAATTCAGCACGCGTATTTTGATGTCAGCGTTCCCAATGAGGTTCATCAAGCAGATATTTTGTTTTAACTACATGATACTATTAAAACCCGTAGACGTCAATCACGCACATACAAATACGCGTTGACTGTCTTGACGTTGCAAGTAGATATAAAGAAGCAGAACCACTGTCAACAAAAACAACATATGAAGTTGCATCTGCGTTTCAACGAATTTATCAACGAGGACCCTTGCAATGGCCACAGTTGCTACAAGTTGATCCTGGCAAAGAATTTCTTGGTACAGTATCATCGCTGATGAAGCAACATAATGTCAAAATCAGACGAGGACACACCGCAATTCATTGTGATCAGGCAATAGTTGAACGATTTAATCGAACACTCGCTGAGCGGTTATTTGGATACCAGTATGCGAAGGAAATAATTCAGGTACATACGAGATCTCGTGAATGGGTTGCAAGATTACCAAGTGTGATGGCTGCGTTAAATAAGGAAATTACTCGTGCAACTTCTATGAAACCCACTGTCGTGATCACAAATATATATCTGTACAACGACGTGACTTTTCAAAACAGCCAGTGTTAGGTAATGTAACTGTTAGATATTTATATGAGCCCAGTGAACTTGAAGGGGGTGAAAAAAGAGCAACTGATCCTATCTGGAGTGTGACTACACATAAAATTTCTAGCGTGGCTAGATCCACAGGTAGACCTACAATCTATAGACTAGATTCAACTGCTCCTCAGCGTGGATTTGTACGTGAACAATTACAAGTAATTCCTGAAGACACACAATTACCACCGCGTTCAATTTTATAAACTGGCACCAGGGTGTCCAGCACCCCGACTTCGATTACATTCAAGACAGGTCAGCATCACATTTTCGCGTGTGTGACCAAGACTACTATTAATTCTGTCTACGGTAAACTGTCTTGGATTATTATTCGAATATTCCCGTAGCATATTACAGTTACAACTTGTACAATAATTATTCTGTCGTTATTTTAGTGTTATAATAAATTCAGCATTAATATCAAAGTCGCGATTATTTGTTTGTCACATTGTTTATAACCAGATAGTTTTTTTTTTATTACGCCAACAACGACTTCGTTGTCGTCGCTAGCAGTTTGATCATTATTTTCTGCAAATTCATAATAACCCTGTGCAGTTGAGATATTCTTCTGACTCGAGACACTGCGAGATAAACTAAATTTGACCATTAGATTCTATCATCGATAATCCAGATATTTGTATCAGTAATAGTTAGTCCTTGTGACGAATGAATCTTTATGGCATATCCCAATTTCCACGGCGAGTTATTCATGATCAACGCGTTCTCAACAACATCAACATCAACTAAAACAATATCATTTAGTACGAGATTCTGTTTTTCATTTGTTCCTGGAATATCAACTTCAAGATTCTGTCGTCGAGTATCTTCTGGGCGATAACACAATGGCACAGGTAGATTTGAAAATTTTTCTTGATGTAACATAAATAATTTTTCCTGTAATTCATCACGAATTATTTTTCTACTCGCAGCTATTAAATCATTTGGTATCCATAGATTCCAGAAATCATTCATGAGAGTTTCCGAAATTATTTCACGCCCTATTTCACATTGTATTCTATCTGGCTGTAGTCTGATTAATTTTTTAAATTCTTTCAGGGTATCATCAATAGCTCTATAATCATCGGTTATTTCTTCATAATAATCCACAAATGATTTTAACTACTCGTGCGGAGATTGACCGACAAAAGGTGGTGGTTGACTATGATCTTCGCACATGATTACCGCAGTATTTTTCGTTAATAACCAATTAAGAAATATTTTTAGTGTTTCTAACGACACCGTACAAATCTCATTCCAGATGATAATTCTAGGAACATATTTCTCACCCATTCCCTCAGGTGTCCACGTATCTCCACACCATCTGAAGAAACTATGATATGTACATGATTTTATTTCTCGTTGTTTTATTTCTCTTGCTAGTCTGTGTGTAGGTGTTAACACAATCATATCTGAACTCTGATGAAATAATTCAATGGCACGTGCTGTTTTACCAGAACCTCCAGGACCTTTGAGATAAATGGTTTTATGTCAAGCCACAGGATCAAATACAGATGGTGCTGTTGATACTGGTATTTGATTGTCATTACCGTAATATATTTCTTTAATCTCAACGTCTGCTGATTCAGAATAACTAAGTATATTTTCTTGTTTTATTCTCCATGATCCCCATTCATTATTACCGAGTAATGGTTTTACCAATCTGTATACGCGCTATTTATATAAAACGAATCCGTGGCAACTCTGACAGCGTAACGAGGAAATCTATTTATCATGGATAATAAATTTATAGAAACGTAAGCGAGCATATAGGATCTTAAATGAGTGAATTACGGTGATTCACCATCAATATAACTCACGATTGTACCTAATTTATTTCCGTCTAATAAATGCGCATTACTCTGACTCACAAATGTGTTTTTACCGTTGTATCAGTAATTATAAAATCCAACTCGGCATCATCCATGATTAATCTTGCACAATGTCGTTTATGATCATATGAACCACCCTGAGTAATTTTATCAATTATTTTTCTGCCGAGATCTTTTGCAACTTTATTTTCATAATCAATTTTATCCCAATCTTTATCTGGATCTGTCGGTGAATATTTCTTTTGTTGTGATACCAAACTTCTTTCTGCGGATGATATGATACAATAGCTTCACTTACGTTCAACGACACTAAGATTCCAGTATCAAGCATGTATCGTAATAGCACTATTGGAGCCCAATATTTTTCTGCAAAATGTCTTCCAAACCATGCATAAACGATCGGATGAAGACTATCACAAAACTTAAATAATTTTACACAAGCAAATCCAGTTAAATCCAAATCAGGTAGAGGTCCATTTATTGCAACTCTGGTCATTTCATGCGTTGGATATCCAAATCGCTTAAAAGATTCAGAACATTCTCCGTATCCAAGAAAACTTCCAGGATAACACGCAACCATATCAACCGATATAACTTTATGATGATAGTATTTGGTATTCCATAATCCGCCATGTCCATATTCGACACAACTATGCTGAATATCTTCAAGGAATTCTGATCGTGTTGGCTTCCATGAATTTTTCTCCTGAGCGAAGTGAGCAGCAACTGATGGAACTGTAAAACAATTATTCAATAGTCGTTTAACTTCAGTAATATCAGAATTATATTTCAATGCAAGATTCTTCATTTCTTCATGGAGAGATTCTTTACGGTAAATCTCTCCATTAGGTTTACAAATTGATCGTAATTCACAGATTCTGAACTTTGAAATGACCAAACAGATACAGGATCATTCTTACTGATATTTCTGATAGCATCGAATATATAATTGTTATAAAATCTGACTGTTCTATCTCGTGGAAATATTGTCATAGCATTAGTCCATGCATGTGCATTATGATCAATGATTGTTATTGGAGCTCCTCTTGATGTGTATTTTGACGCATATAAAATCTCTCCGGTTAGTGTTCTTACTGTTATTGGAAATTTTAATTTTTTTTTTCTAGTTCAGCAACATCCTTAATAGATGCTCCGGTATTCTTAACTGTTTCTGCCCATGTATTTATTTTTTTACGTCTCAGATCTGTTAAACCGTTTCCACGTATTGCTTTCTTAAAGTGTTCCATAACTAGCACAGCTACACAATTTAACCTTGATATTTTCATCGGTGTAAGATTTTCAACGCTGGGTTTATCATTTAACGGATATATCGTATAAACAACTGCTGTTACAGGATATGTTCGTTCATAATACGGTTTATTAATACCAGTCAGTACACCGGGTCTGGATTTTTTATCCAATATAACAGCTTTGTCTTGATTGTGTTACTCTGACAGGTTCACGTTTATCACGGATAATCCAAATATCATCATCCGTCTGCACAATAAATTTGATCAGAATAATATATCGCTGATTATCAAGGTAATTGATAATACTTCTTCCTCGTTCGTCATTTATTCTAGTATCAACAACTTCTTTGATCCTAAATGTTGACCAAGTATGAGTAGCACCAACATTTCGAAATTCTTTCTTGGCTTCACGAATACGATCGATTATATCACTATCTATCAAAGCTAGATCTTGCATCGAAAAACTAAATTTGGATTTGGGTAGTTTATCAAGATCAAATCTTGCTCTAGAGGGTTCAGTTACAGATAATCTCTTAAATTCCTCCATATAATAATTAAGAAAGATATATTTAATTAGATTCTTTATTATAATAGAATGGTACAAGCACATAACAAATGCAGTTGGCTGGTGATCGGATTTTCATTTCGTTGTAATAAGCCATGCGTAAAAGAATTATGTGGATATCATATGCAGAGCTTTCGTAGACGAAGTCTAGGACCGAAACCTTGTATTTAGTGCGGTGTTGGTGTACGAGGAAGAACTCAGTTGTGTGTACAATAAGGCGGTAAGAAATACAGAGAGTTAAAACGGTATTACGATAAGAAATATAGCCCATTAGCATCTCCGTTAAAAACCATAAAGGATTATCTGGTCAGATTTCAGAATAATCATTTAGAAGAATGATATTATATATAAGTGGAGCAGAACGAGTTTGTAAAGTATCCTATCATTAAGAATTACGAGGCATCTCGTAGTGGTATAATTAGAAACTGTAAATCAAAGAGACCAGTTAATGGATCTATTATTAATACTGGATATATTATATTTAATACTGGAAAAAATAATACGCACCTCTATCATAGATTCATCTAGAGTGTTTTTACGGGATAATCAAAGAAGGATTTGTAATCGATCACATCAATTCAGACCCGAAAGATAATTCTTTAGAAAATTTACGTGTTGTTACACAAAGTCAGAATTGTAAATTAGGAAGAACAGGTCAAAATAATAATAATTCTCGAAATCAGTCATATCTACGAATACAGAAACTTCTGAAGAAATAATTTTCCCATCGATGACTGCAGCTGGTAAGTATTTTGATGTTGTTATGCCTTCAGTACAACGTGTTGCCGAAAAAATAACCAAATCAGCATTTTCGAAAAAATTCAATCAGAAGATTAAATTTAGGTATGCTGCCAGTTAAATTAAAAATACACAATTAATAATAATGAATACAAATTTACTTATTTACGATAGTGATAAAATCTGTATTGCTGATAAATTACCTCCGTGGACTAAAGTCAAGATTGCTGAAAAAAAAATGGTATTACTTGTGTAATTGATGAAGTTTACGGGACAGGATTTTCACAGCGATTATGTTCCGTCATGCCTGTTTCACGTGATTAACGTGCACGGCGATGATTACAAGAACAATTTATAGCTAGAATGCACAAGGAAGAATAATCCGTGTATTCTGTATAGTTTTTACAAATTAATTATTTTTTTTTATTCCTATCTTCAGAAATATATTTATTCAGAAAATGCATTCAGAAAATATATTCAGAAATATATTTATTCAGAAAATTCATAAATCTACAAAGATTTTTTAATTTAGTCGTGCAATTATATCATCTGAATCAATAAATTTTATTGAAATTCCTTAATTTCAGTCGTGTAATTACCCCATCAAAATTAATGAATTTCGTCAAAATTTCTTAATTTCAGTCGTGCAAATACCCCATCAAAATCAATAAATTTTCTCAGATTTGCTGTTATTTTCTTAATTTTACGAAATATTTCATAAAATTATTTTATTTAAAATTATTTCTGAAATTACTTTATTTTTATGAAAAACTGAAAATCAGTGAAATTTGTTGAGATTTCTTCATTTAGTCGTGCAATTATACCATCAAAATCAATGAATTTTGTCAGAATTCTTCAATATTGGTCGTGCAATTATCCCATCAAAATCGATAAATTTACTCAGAAATGAATTTATTCAAAGAATGCATTCATAAATATAAATTCAGAAAAATGAATTCAGAAAATAAATTCAGAAAAATAAATTTATTTAACCAAATGACTTTTTATGTAATGAATCACGAAAATATCAACGCTGTTATTGATGCAATTGAAAAACTACAACATGATGGTATAAAACTTTCTGATGAACTGAGCCTCAAAAAATCATGTGTAATTTTGAATCGTTACAACAATGAAAAAACTGAAAACAGATATACACTACCATCCGATTATAGATTTATGAAATTAATTTATCGATCGATGATAGAATCTTTAGCAAAGGTTGATGATACGCAAGTTAAAGAATTTATTTCACTAGTAAACGCTATTGAAAAAATAAACTAGAATTATCTAGCGAATACGAAACGAGAAAACTAGTGAATAGTCGTGTAATGCAACTGAGAAAGATTATGTCAATGACAGAATCTGAAAAGGTTGTTACTAGTGAAAGTAGCAGTGATAGTGAAGATAATACTGGATTAGTGACTATGGTAATAGCTAAGCAGAATCCCTGAGAGTAGTTAAAAATAAGTATTTATTTTATCCCGGATTATATATATATATATATATATATATATATATATATATATATATATATATATATATATATATATATATATATATATATATATATATATATATATGCTTCTGCGAACGCCCTGACATATAGTGGTGCTATGACGATTCCACATACAGATTTATAACCAATATTTCTGATCTAAAATCTAGTAAATGTCCATGCTAATCAGTTAATTTAAAATTTATCCGAGATAACCAAGGACTATAAACTCGAAAATAAACGGGATTAATCGGTTCTGATACAATCAAATACCCTGGTGGAACTTGAGGTGTAAATGAATACAGAACGTATCCCTGCTGAGCTAGGTTGGATTTTTCAGTGTCAATTTGATAACTGCCATTAATGACATCACATACTAGATTAACCGCGATCGTTGATGTGATGTTTACAATTCCCGGCGAGATATGACGGCCTTCTCTATGTGGATTATTATTGTATTTGAGAATAACTGGTGGTGGGGTCATTTTTCTCCATTATTCTAGAATTTTTGGAAATCTACTTGTGATAAAATCAATAAATGATAGTTTTAATTCATTGATTTGTATTCCTATGATCATATTTTCGTACCTTTTAATCTCATCTTCTGGTTTTTTCCGAAACTGTACATTTTTAAATATAACGTGTTTACAATATTCAAAATCAATTAATATCTGATTTAGGTATTGAATTGATTCTACGATATTTTTTTTCAGATCATCACTGTAATATTGTATCAAACCAGTGATTAAATTTTTAATATTACTAAACACCCGGTCAAATTCATCTTTCATATCTATCATTGTGACAGCTACAACTCTAAATTCTTCCTCTTGAGTCTGCATCATTCCTGTTCTCGGATTAAACACTTCTCGTACTAAATTGGGAATTTTTTCCCGTCCATCAACAAACAATTTATCAATGGACCACGGAATATTATTTCGATAATCTGGAGTTTTAATGAACTTTTGTTCAGTTGTCAAAAATTCATCTAGGCGTGGTTCTGGCAAACTTTCATCAGCAACAGGTGGTGGAATCTCGGGCTAGCCTAGCACTAATCTGATCGAAGATTGATATATATCCACGATATAATCCTGAGAATTTATCTCAGTGACCGATGATAGCGTTGGCTCATGAACAACAATAGCAATCTTTGATTCTTTTCCTGTGATGGATTTAATTCTGCGTTGTTATTCTTCATTGATTTGTTCGATTTGATAACTTCCCGTTTGAATACTGACTACTTGCCAATCAGGAGTTCCATCGGATTTGTTTTTATTTGCAAATACTAAAGAATTATTCGGTTGTAGTCCACCAAACGATTTCGACCTGATATTTGGCCAGCTATGATAAACTCGTAATTGCGCTAATGCTATTTCTGATACTGGAATTGCAGTTGGAAAAACAATATTAAATTCAGGGTTAGTTGAACTCGCTATCATTGTGGTTTTTACCGGAGCAGTATCAGTGACTATTTTTTGTAATAATTCCAATGACGTTGTCATTATTATACTATTATTATTCTAAATCCCTGATTTCTTCAATACTTTCGTCAAATACTTCATTGTAGATTTTCACCATCGCGCTGAATTCTTCATCGGATATTCTGCCATCGTTGAACGACAACGAGATCAACGATGATAGTTTGGAATATGCTGTTGTTGCTGTATGTAATTTTACCATATACTCGTGTAATTTTGTGTTCGTGCACGTATCTATCTTCTTTGCACTAATGCTAAAAATACCCTTTATAGTTGTTGCGGATGAAACGATAATCGTTACACCTATAGGCGCGGTCATTGTCAGTGTTGATAATATTACACCGGTTCCAGCAATGAGTGCAGAAACTGAATAGGCAACTATGTCAACGACAACCAAGCGTCTTCGATATTTTTTCACTTTTATTGTATAATCGTCAATAATATTTTTTAGTTTAGTTTGCCATGCACATACTTGATTGTATCTGTATTTTTGAACGTCTATCATTATACTATATTAATTAATTGAGGTGTTTCAGCTAAAAATTCCAGACATCACCAGTAAGACGCTGTGGTTAATTTTTTTATCAGATGGTTCCAACATAAACGTTTCTTCGGTATCCTTATTTAACACTACAGATACAGTTCCAGAAAAATTATCGGTTGAATGACGCCATAGATATGTGGTACATATATCTTAAATTTTGCAGAACTAAATACGGATAGTCTATACACACCGGTTACTTCAGCTGTATGTTTGATAGAGTTATTTTGCGGTGTCCATGTTGATGATCCTGATGATACTGTGTAAACGATATTGTTAATTTGTTTGTGTGAAATTTTAATCAGATTAGTTTTTTGAACGATATCAGGAATTCCACTGATAATATCATTGAGTCTGGCGTTAATGTCAATGAGTTTTATATCGACGGCTGGTGGACTTCCAAAGAAATCGTTAATGGTTCTCTTTATGTTTCTGCGAAAATTCAGAAACAATTGTACTTGATTATTAAATTCAGTTCTAAGTGTGGTCATTCCATCGTTGATCGTCGACAACGAAGTTGTCACTGGAATTTCCTTATCATCGACATATTTCTTCGTTGCAGCATCGAGATTATCTGTTGGTTCTCCTACGTTGGTAATTTTATTATTGTTCATGTTGACAGCGCCGTGCATGGTATCACAGGATTTTAACACCCGTTCACTGATCGACACTGCAGTAATAGCACTAGGAATAAGTTTGCCCTCTTCGTCATATACAGCAATAAGACCTTCTCGCGATAATCGATTATGAATAATAATATCGTTGATTGAAGTATTACTCGTCTTCAACTTTCCTTCACGGTTTTGAAATACAATGAGTTCGTTTGGATCAACGTTGGCAAGATTGAGCAGTTCAGATAATTCATCATTTATCTACCTTGTTACTCGCTTGAGTAAAAATCTTCATCTGGTGCTTGTTGGGTTCCGAACGTTGTTCGGGTTTTAGCTGATCTTCCGTAAATATCTACCATTATATGATTAACGATTATTTAAAACAGAACTCGTATATTCGTGTACAGCCTTATAGGGTGTTTTTTGATCTTGATACAGCATCAAGTACTGCAAGTGCTTCACGGCCACATATCGGCGGGTCGGTTATTTTTTGTGTTGGTAGCGTTGAATACCAGACTGGAATATTTTGAAGTCTGTCGATATATTTTAAAAATTCTTTTGGTGGCGCCAACCCATACGAATTGAAATAAACAACACCACGTGGAGCTATCGCGCATGCAACCCAATGAGTACCTGGACCAGAGTTTTTATCGAGATTAATGATACCGGTTTCAATCGAGTTTGGTTTGTGTGGTAATTGATCACGCATAAAAACACCTCTATTTAGTTGCTTAGCTGCATCGAGTAAATCAAAATTGGACATCGAGAAAATCAACGAGTCCCTGGAATTCTTAATCCTTTCCCGTATCGAGTTCCTGGAAGTCTCATACCGTGACCTCTTCGTTTCCTTTTTTTTAATCTTTGTTCTGTTGCTTCCTTCAATGCCATTCCAGCAGCTGTTCCAACTGCACCTAACGCAGCAGCTTTTGCAATAGCTGGAGCTGTAGTGGCTATTAATGCTCGGATCGATATTGATAATCATACTTCGGACATCTACGTCGGCATTTCTGGCAAAGTTCCTTGGTCGTCCAATTTCATACTGTTTATATTCAGGATGATCAGAAGTATTCTTCACGAACATCATCGATTGGTCCAGCTGATTTTGAATAATCATCGCTGTATCTTGCTAGACCCAATATCGTCGTGGCAACTTCAACATTCTTATCAATCGTTTCAATTTTTCTTCCGTCGATGATATATGTAGCGGTAGAAAATAACGTCATGATACCATTATTAACAAATCCAACACTGAAATCAGCTGCATATGTGGTACCATCTGCTTTTAAAATTTTACCTTTAAATTCGATAAATGCTTCAGCGGACAAGAAATATATACTTGTATCTTGAACTTGTAATTCGACTTTAGATTGATCTGGTTCGTGCCTCATAAGAATAATACTGATAACCCTGCACAGATTCATCTCTGAGAACCGGCGCATCCATATCAAATGCGGTATCAGATACGCGTTTGAACATGTATACTATTGATCATCATCTAATACGAAGAGGACCACCTCGGGAAGTGAATCCACTTTCTGCCATTAGACTTGCCGTTATATTTTTTTCTCGGTCAGCATCACTGGTGCTGGTAGCTAACTCTGCTAGTTTTTGATTTGCAGCTTGATTTATTATTTTACTAACAGTTGCAGGCATCACTTCAGTGCTTGGTAGTTTTACTGGTTGAGGTCGGACTATTTGTGGTCTGCGTACTAATCGTGATAATCTATCCTTGATTGCAGAAAATGTTTACTAGCAACGTCACCAGCAGCGCTAATACCTTTTTCACGAATAACGTCAATAGCTTTCATTCCTAGTTGCTTTGCGATCGGTATTGCTTTTGGGGCTATTCTTCTGAATAAACCCTGAATGACATCACCAAGTCCATCTCCGTAAAATGTCTTGTATATAGGTAATCTTGAATTTACCACCCTGACCATAGTTGGTCCACGTTAAGCAACATGTATAATCATCTATTATAATAATTATATCTAACTGATTAGTCACTGTGCAAATCATCGGCGATTTCATTAATGAGGGACCGATATACGCCAACGTCCATAATACCACCTGTAAATAATCGTTGACAAATTGATGAGATTTCGTTGATAATTTCAGGAGAATTATTATCAGCTCGTTTTCTACCGATTAAAATTTCCAATCTATCTATGTCAGCAAGGATATTACCGGGACAAGTAACAAGACCACTTCCTCGAGTATTAATACCACTTCCAGTTGCACCTTTATCAGTATCACTTTTATCGGAATTTAATAAAACATCAAGGATATCGGGGGAACCTTGACCTGGAGAATAAAATACTTCATCACTGGATGGTGAAGTAGATAATTCTTCTCGTGGTTGTGGTGGTAATAATTGTTGTTGTTGTCGTCATTGTCTTGTTGATGATGGTGATGGTTGTTGTTGTAGTTGTTGTCGTCGTTGTTGTGTTCGTTGTTCTAGTCCTTCTTGTCGTCGTTGTGCTCTCTGTTTTGGCGATACCGATGATGATGGTTGTTGTTGTTGCATTATTATTTGCTGTTGTTCTGGATTTAATTGTATAAGTGAAATATATTCATCTATTGCATGAATATATTCTATATATCTTGGATCGCTGTTTCGGGCTTGATCAACGTTTTGGTATATGCGAAATATCCATTTGTACTAAGTTTCGCGACTTACAGGATCACTGGCGTATTCAGGTCTTAAAAATTGTCTTCGATTATCATAACATCTCACAGCAGTCACAACTAATTGTTTAATATTTTTGGCTTGTCTGATATTATTAACAACATCCTCGACAAATTTATCAGCCAAAATAACCATAGCTCGTGCTTCTGATTCTTGTTCTTGTTGAGTGTCACCTACCGCTTGGTCTATTTCTCGAGCTGGCTGAGCCACAGCTATTTTCTCCGGAAGTTCTCGTAGAATATTTTTTGTCTTTTTAGTTCGCTCCGCTATTTTTTCAGTTGATTCAGCGGTCTCTTTCAACACAGGAAGAATACCTTCAGCAGTCTTCGTGATAGGCTTAAATAATTGCTCTGCGGATTCTTTCAATTCTTCTTGTGTTTGTTGACGCTCTTGTAATTTTTGCTTAATACTATTATGAAGCGGAAGATATTTCTGTATCGCTTCTAGTCGCTCTCGAGCTAATCTTGCTGAATGAACTTCACCGATCATTATTGATATAATAATGAACGATCTTTTTAAATCGACAGCAGCAGGGAGGGTGCGACCACATGTATAAGCGATAATCGTGATTTTTTTTTGGTTCCTATATTCAAAAATAAAGGCTCTATGGAACTGTTTTTGTTCGTACTCCCCTTGTTTCAAACACAATCTTTTTTGGTTCTCGCAGGAACCATCATTTTTCAAAAATAAAGGCTCTACAAAAAGTGGTCTGTTCACCCTCCCTGCTGCTTGTTCTAACTCTGTCGCATTGATTCACTGCGCACAGACGCTAGCGCACCTATATAAGGAATGTGATGTCACAGACAGCTCTTTTCGGATTGGAAGACAGACTCCTAACTGTGAATGGGTTTTAGGATTGGTGAAAGAACTCAACCGTTTCGATCCGCTCTTCCACTATAAATAAACGCCGTCCACGTCATTCCCTTCACCTGTTCTCGTCACAAGATGTGGACTAACGTAGAATCATCTACCCTGCAATAGTCGATGCAGTTCAACCCGGATTATCCCATGTATGTCAAATCATCATGGACTATCACCCAGATGACTGATACAGCCCTTTGGAAACGATGAATCTACGTGGAGCGGCAAGGTTGTCTGAAGAGAGTCTTAATCTATGGCTCTGAGGTCAGACCAAGTTTGAGGAAGAGAAGAAGATCCGTGTGATGCCCTCTATGTTAACTGAATGGTGCTAACAAAAAAACCAAAGGCCCTATTCAGGGCCACTCCATTGCCTCGAAAAGATTTACTCTCTTGCCTAAAAGAATTTTTAGTCGATTTTTGGTGTGATAGATTTATGTTCATAAATATATGTCTCTATCTATGTCTCTATGTAATACCTATTGTTACTAGAGTAACGCGTATTCAGGTCAACCCCGTGCCACACTATTCCGCCCGACTGAGATCAGCCACTTGCAACATTATTGCTAGTGTCCAGTGCCATGACGTCACCCCTGTTCAATTCCTATTGTCCCTAGACAGGCCCAATCTATGTTAAACTTTCCCTTGTTCTGCTTTAGGCCCACCCATGTTAAATTTCCCTATGTTCAATTCCCATTGTTCCCATAGTGCCGGGACACAGAACTTCACTTATAGGGCTATGCAAGATTCATGGGGGGGGGGGGGGGGGGGCGAGTGTCCAAGTGGTCTAAAGCGCTCACCGTTACGGATCACTGCCATCTCATCTCTGTCTGCGTGGGTTCGAGTCTCGGGCTCGGCCAATGTGGATACGTGAGAAAGCTTGCCAGTAGCTTCTCGTGGGTCGGTGTTTTTTCCGAGGTTTACCCGGCTTCATCATCCACCATTTATACTGGCTGCCAAGTATAGCCCATCTTGTGCTGAAATATGGCGTTAAACCCAATAAAAACAACAACAAGTTTTTCATGTGCATAGGTTGTGTGTCTCATACAATTCCGGTAATTGTGGTCGGTTTGTTCACCACACGGGTTCACGCGTGGGCTAGCATACACTTGCGAATGATGTGTAGAAAAAGTCATTGGGGTAGAAAGCTTTGACCTAGATCAATAAGAACAATCCAACTCAGCTATTATCATACTACTATTTCTCTAGTTATTAACTTTCAGAAAATAGATAGGTCCATTTTGTCCGATTCGTTCAAACTTTACACTCTTCATTTCCCGAATACCATGTAGCCATCCTGTAACCAGATCAATTCCATATGGAATAATATGTATTTGTTAGTTCCAGAATTATGGAAGACTCACTTAACGTCACAAAAGTAAATTTTAAGATTGCGCATCTTGTAGTGATGTTTAGAATCGTAAAATCCTTTTCCACTTGGATAACCTTGACCTTTTAAGTACTAAGATGTAGAGAAGAGCATCGACAAATAATGTCCGCTGTTAGAAGTCCTTTGCATCTGTACAGATACTTGCTTCGATGTATTAGAAAACTACCGGATGAGGCACAAAGTCATTATCAACACCATGTGCGGCAGGTGCTTGTCTCAAACGGACTCCGTAACAAAATCATTAGGGTAATCTGGTCATATTCCGACCACTGAGGTCGTCGACTAGTCCTATAATGTAAGACATAGCACATGTTGCTTTTGTAAGTGCTATGTCTTACTACCCAAATAACGGCCTTGCATAGCCTGTTCCGATGTCGGTTGACATCGGAACGAGTAGTCAAAGTTTCAGGAATATTTCACACACTTGGCAGCCAATGTCGACACTCTTCCACTAATGTATGTGTAATATAGCCTGGAACGCTGTATTATCGCGGTACTTAATGTTCTTACTGTTTTGTTATTGTTGCTTACTTATAATTTGTAAAGTTTGAATGTCTTTCCCTCTTTCTATTCCTATAAGAAATCTTTGTGAAACGAAGCGCTTAAATGTAAAAAAGCATACGGTGGCTGACCCAGATTAACGTACGGGGGGGGGGGGGAACAACTCTATATTATCGCGATATTTGCTCAACTTAGTTTGGTAGAACGCAGATATTATAATAAAAATAAAATACGACTTACCTATGAGAACAAATGTCCACGCTTGTACTGGTTTAGTATTTCCACAAGAAAGGAAAGGATCCAATGATAAAATCCAACACACAAACGTGATTCAAGTGTAAATCCATGCAGAATCTATGAATAACAACATTACAAATTAAATGCAACTATTATTTAATTTTATATGAATTTTAAATGCAAAATGGGCAAAGAAATGTAACTTTATAACAACTATTATTATTAATATCATTATTAATATTAAAATATTATTTATTTAAAGAAAGTTTAACTTATTATATTCTTATGTACGCATGAGAAGTATGATCTTAAGCAACATTTTGTAAATATTGGTCCATTTAGGCTACCATGAAATGAAATTGCAACCTTGACCTTGTAAGGACATGTATGTAACCATCAGTATATGACCTGTAATCATCAAACATCAGTCGATACACTGAATATATTTCACAGTCAAAGCCAGTGCAGGTATAGCATGTTTGACTGGAGGTTTTTATATGATGATCAACATAATTGCATGAACTTTACAAAAGCATGATCTCCATTCTTTTTCATCGTAAAGTTATAAAAAATGTTGACATTTTAGAGGAAATTGTGCTGTAAGATATTTGAATCCTTACTGGCTACTGCTTTACATCTGTAAACAACTCCTAGACAGCGTGTGTCCAAAATTAATCGGAAAATCCCATTTGACGCAATAATATAGAGCCCACGATAATACAGCGTTGGAGTATACTTACTGTGCTATCTTTATCCTGGTGGAATCAAAATATGACACTAGCAAATGGACTCATTTTCATGTTCTGTTGACATACATTTGAATTTGTTGCAATGCGACAGTAGTCGAGGTACGCTAAAGTATGTTCAAGTAGGTTCATATGTGGGATATGTTTCTTGAATGAAACGAAATGTTGCTTACAGTTCCAAAAGGCATAGTATATTTTTATTCGTTTCGTTAAAGAATAATATTTCTACTTAACCCGATATCGGCATTCCCAACTTTCGCTTTCCAGCCAACTGAAATGTAGGCCAATGAAACTTTGAAAACAGGTCCATTTCTTTTGTGAGAATTTGAATTTATTAGAGAAAAGTATTCAGGGTAAGTACAGTCTGACAAAAGCATTATAACTTTACTTTGTAGAAGAGCGTCATTATTGGTTGCCAGTTGTGTGTGATATTCCTGAAAATTTGACTTTCGTTACACTGTTAGTAGACATTAAAATACACTACACAGCACCGTTAGTTAGGCTGTAAGACCCATCAGTCCCAGATGGGTCTTGCGTGGTAGGACTAGTCGTCGACATGAGATCGACAACTTCAATGAAGCCAACTACTGTGTCCGTAAATACGATACGGGAAGCAGTCTATCGGGCTTCTTGCAACAAGTTTCATTATTCAAAAAGCTTATAATCTGAGTTCTTCTTGCTGAGAAAATGATTTTATTGTGACTATATACGCAGGGGTAAATCTGACCGCGTTGTGGTTTATTCCGACCTCTGATATGTGTAATTCCGACCACCATATATAGACCATACATATACAAGTTTCATCTGTAAAATACAAAGATTTTGTTTATCATGACATTTAGAAGCTGTTAATTGTTTTTATTTTTTTCATATAGAGAAGTAGCAGATAGAAAGCGATATTGCTACAGAGATAATTGTAGATGTTGTTATAGAGATAATTGTGGAGAGAATTAACATTTTATTTTTATTTAGACTTATACCTTTAATGTTTTATTTGTTTGTTTTTAATTACGTATTTATTCCTGGTTTTTTTTTCTTCAAGTTCAATTACAAACTAATCATAATTCTACCTTTTCTTTAAGCTTGTATTCTTGGTCGGAATTGCCCTCTTATGAAAAATAACCTGGGGTGAATCTGACCACTATACAGAACTTGCATACTATTGTTATTTGTCATAAAACTGGTGCAATTTTTACTTTTTTTGAGAGACAAAGCATTATTTTAAAGTTTCGATAGCATAATTATTATGTTATTGAAAGCTATACAAATCTTGGATGATTGATGCCTGACTAGGGTCCTGAATAAAAAAACAATGTATTGAATGCCCCTTCTGAACTCGTGCGGAAGTGAGAATACTGAGGCTATTATGTCATTTTGTCATGCGATGCCTTCCTGGAAACATCTTTACTAATTTGCATACGCACATGCACAAATACAAAGAAAGAACACATCAAGTAATTTGCATATCTTTGTTGTAAACAGCGGGAGGTACATCAACAGTCAGAATTACCTTACTAGTCGGAATATGACCATGTTACCCTAATAAATGTCTGTCTCAACCTTCCGGATACAATTGCCTTTCATAATTGAGTCCCTTAGGGTGCAAGGGACAGTTTTTATGCACAAATTTAATGCTGCATTCACCAGCCTTGTATAAAAAGTATAAAAAAAATAAAATCCACAAGTGAGGTTAAAAAGGTCCATATTTTTGGACCCTTTTCCTAGGTGGTAATTCTGTAAAACATTGTGTACTAAACCAGCTGATGCAATTCAAAATAGTTGCCATCCAAGCCGTTTTTGAGATATTCAATTTGCCCTGAACCCACGTGTTTACTGCTATGTGGGTTAGCTCTTCTTCCTAGCCAACTATTGGTATTTCATTATCTACATACTGCAGAGTAACAATGGGAAGTGTACATGCCTTAGTCCGATAAATCAACCCCACACATCTATGTTGATACTGATGGATGATATGTGGGTCTGATGTCATCTGTTCATTAAATTGTGCAAATTTGCCTCATGCAGATCTTTCCGGAACAAATATGCGTACACTTTAGACACGTACCGGTAATTGGTAGCCATCATATCTAGCGCAAGATTCAAAATGGCCACAGGACAGATGGTTGTACTATTTCACGTGGATTTACATGTCACCAAACATAGTATTTGCTCCATAAATAGGATGTACATGTCACCAAAAGAACCCTTCAGCCAACAGTAGTTCCACAGCTGCAGTAAATACTGGTAAGTGTATTAAATGTACACCAATGTATGCAGCCAAAATTGGCTGCATATATTTGCAGCTTTTAATGAATAGGTGATATCTACCCCTAAACCAAAAATCAATATCATCATGGGTGAGGGGCTGATTGATTGGCCTATACATGCTTCACATCAATTTCAAGAACAACACGAGCCTGAAACACCTAGTTCACAAATATATCCATATCTTTAATTAGTAAATGATAATAGCTGAAAAAGTTGCACCATAGCCTTAAGTTAGGAAATTTGACGGGCCAGTTTACGAAACTGTCCACTGCCACCTCATAAGCAACCAAATAATGTTAAAGGTCAGTCATTTCATGTGTTGTAATTAACAAATTTAGTATTAAATAAATTTGCAGGAGGTATTTTTTCCAATGATTGTTTTGCATCATGCGCGGTAATTGGAAGCATTCGAGTATTTTGTCTATTCATACCCCTGGCAAAATTTAATTTGAGCTTCTTGAGCCCATCTTGCACATTGTCATCTGTTTGATACAAATTATTTACCCAGTATATAATTTTTTACATTGGTTATATGTTTTTTCCATAATAAAGGAGTATCAATACTCAGAGTAAACTCTCAGAAATGTTAACAGAGTTGTATATTTATAGTATTTGCATGCTGTCCTGTTTGTTTTCACCCCACACCAATTTTAGGAACAAAATGCATCAGGGATATAAAAAATGCACAGAACTTAATCATTTCATTCATCAATTTATCTTTCCTATCCTGATTGTCTCCAGGGGGTCCTTAACACTCAGAGGTCTCGCTAGGATTTTAAAACTAGGAGTTCAGGACTCCTATTTTGGGAAAAACAGGAGTCCCACCAGTAAAAAGCTGCAGTCCCATACCAGAAGCATATTGGGCTAAATTTCCAAATGAGAAGAACCAGTGGTTGCCATTGAGTTTAATTTTTCTAACTTCTTTACACCATGACATATAGCTCTTGTTTGTCCATTAAAGTGAGAGTAAATTATGTCAGGCCAAGGAAAGGTCTTATTCCAAGCACTAAGCTAGGCATCAGACACTTTCTTACATCTAGCTATAGTGTTCCATGTGAACTATCAGTTCTAGCAACTTTAGCACTCTGCAGAATTTACAATCTTTGTCAATTTCCCGTTTAACCCCAAAATACTTACCCGGATTTGCAAACAGCATTTTGTCTAACTCTCAGCATGTTTGACTCTAAGGTCATATGCAATATTTGGCTACACTTGGAAATGAAAACAATAATGAAAGCTAAAGTTTTTAATTTGATGTACTCTTATACACATGTACATCTCTGGGTCTTTCTGCCTCAACTCTGAATTCAGTCATTGTAAATATCAGCACATTTTCCCACCACACAGTAGCTAGTCAAAATCTTTAAAGTTGCCGCCAAGCTATTAGGTCATGTTCTTCTGATGCACTCTTACAGTAACGTGTACATCTGGGTGTCATTCAGCCACTGAATTTTCTGCCGTAAATATCAGCATAGCTAAAATGATCAACACATTTTCCACACAGCAGGTGGTTGAAACAGGACTGGCAAGCCCTTGAATTTGCTGTCCAGCAATTGCGTGCGTACAGAGGACTTCTGCATAAGTGATTTTCTGAGTCCCAGATAAAAAATTTGCAACCAAATATGTGTGATTAAGCGTTTTCAAGACCTCTGAACTTATTCACCTATCAAACTAAACAGAAGCTCTCAATGTAAATAAGCTGATTGCTCACTGTCTTATTCTTGTTTCTAAAATAGTCTGTTTCTGTAACAACTGTGTCATCTGTGTCCAGTCTTTACAATGTATAGTTTTAATACTTCTAAAACACTGAACAAATATTAAAGAAGGAGCTCTTGTTTACATGTGTTCAAAGAGATGTAACTCCAATAATAACGGAATTATTGAGATTATCAAAAGATAGTGAACCATCTGTTGCTTGAAAACATAGACTTGCCCAAGCAGATATTGAGATCATAATATTACTAAAGAAACTCTTGTTTGCTTTGAAACACCAACAAGTTGACAGTGTTTGGAATCCCCTGTTGACAGTCAGGTTAAACATTATAAATTGATGAATGAAATGACTACATTTTGTACAGTTTTACATCCTTGTTGCTGTTTGTTTTTGAAGTCAGTAGAGGGGTACAAATGGCAAAGTGTGTGAATACTATAGCAGCATAGAAGAATATTTTGACCCATATCTTTTCACATTCCACTTTGATTTAAGTGTGCTTTATTGCGATTTCCTACACAATTTAATGCGTGTTTACAAGGATTTTCAATATTTAAGAGGATTCCATTTTTGAAATAAAATTTCTGTCAAAATAGTATAATTAGGGTCCTGCTCATTAAAGTCAGCATAGCCCTATAGTATGTATATCTGTGTACCTTCTGCTGGTAATTTGGGTTTTACTGGGAATTGTTGGATTTCCTTTTAACAAATTTGGCATGCAGCTTTTATGTTGAGAGCTTGAAAGTGTTTCATGAGATAATTTACAGGAGTAAATGCCCTTTAATTGTCTGCCCTCCAGTTTGGTTTACACAGCATAACTGACCAAAGTTTTCTGCATTTCAGCTGAATTTCTCCTTCACCTTTATAGTGATGAGATCTTAATTGATTGCATTTTTAACATTCCTTATGATCATTTCGAAGAGTTATGACCCCAGATTGCCTGTACCTCTGTTTAAAGTCCTGCAGATTATTGGTAGTGAACAAGACCCTTACAAAGAACCATTGCTAATAGCGCTTGATTCCTTAGCATCATCATTCACAAACAGAAAAGGTTTAAAATGTTCTTTGTCACTTTAGTTTTTATAGCAATCATTAAATGACACATTTTTATCAACTAAATGAATCCTCAGAGAAAAAGTTTTTTACCACAAATGATACTGAAAAATGGCATTAAACCCTACAACAACAACAACAACAACAACTAAAAGTGACGTTCACAAACAACATGATCGTTCACTGATCACAATTATCCTATTAACCTGCATGCATGAATTGAACCATCATTTTCTATTGGCAGTTTGGCCCCGTTGGTACTGTAAAGAAGCAGTGTTGAGACGAGTGAAATGCCTACAATAATGCAGGAAGAAATATAGCATGAAATATATGTTACAGTATTTGACACTCTATTGACAGTTTTCCCTCCTCATAAGGCTCTCCATTAAAACACAGTCCCTGTTACAAGGTGACTGTTGGCATTTCATTATAAGGTGCTCTCGTCTAAAAGTAGTATATTCCAGGTCTCCAATACACAGCATATTCCAGGTCTCCAATACACAGCATATTCCAGGTCTCCAATACACGGCGTATTCCAGGTCTCCAATACACAGTGTATTCCAGGCCTCCAATACACAGTGTATTCCAGGTCTCCAATACACAGCATATTCCAGGTCTCCAATACACAGCGTATTCCAGGTCTCCAATACACAGCGTATTCCAGGTCTCCAATACACACTGTTATGGTGAGTGCTTAAAACAGGATAATGTCCATCTTGTGGCACAAAAATGGGATGTGAAAAAGTATGGAAATATTTTGCAGGGGATATTTTACAGTTGAATTTTATTCACAAAAAAATATTGTAGAAACTTTTCTCTGTTCACATTAACATAACAAATTTGGGATAAAATTTGTACATGTCCCATGACCACAAACTATTAAAAATATGTGACAAATATTACATGTAGACCAAGGTATGTACAATTTTTTATTTTCTTTCTCTGGGGTTTAATGTCATTTTATAGCACAACATAGGCTATACAGTGCATACAGTTTGTTTTTGGTGGAGAAAGCTACTGGCAAGCTTTCTTACATACCACAGTGGTCAAGCCAAGGCTCAAACCAATGTAGACAGAGGTGAGATGTGAGTGATCTTAAAAGGCATGTACCTTAGACCACTTAGCCACCAGAGGCCCCCAAGTGCTTGTAAGAAAGTGAATAGCAAACCCTGTATATGTATTATGCCTGTGACCACTGAGGTAAGTTATTGTGTTACATATGTGTCAGATTTCTTTTCAGGGATTCAACAGTCATGCTGATGAGACAGATCCAGAAAGAATAAAGCAGATAATTACAAGAGCCATGGATGATGCAGAGTGGATTTTAAAAAAGGTTTGTTTAATAACTACTGTGCCTCCTATTTATAATGTGGGTAATAATAATAATAATAATAATAATAATTAATAATATACTTTTTCGTCTAGGGTGTCATAATTAGCTACCAGGTTGTTTACATTATGGCCCTAAAATTAAAACACATACAATGTAATAAGTAAAAATTCTATGAGGATAGCATCTGCTACATAAAACATTATGAATATAACACAAACTTACACAAACTAAAGGTTATCATGTAGATATATTACAGCTACCATGTACAAATGTTATGCTGTCATAAAACCATGATTGCTTGTTAAAATATTTGTGTCTGTGATTTCTTAAAACCTGAAATACTACATGCTTGTTGAAAACCATATTGCAAACTATTCTATAAAACTCTATTTGTATAAAGAAATTATTTCTTTAAAGATTCTGTTCAAATTGTGTTATAAATAAATCATTGTCTTCACTTGATTGTGTGCTCCTTGAGCTAATTATTTCCCTTACAAACTAAAAACAGCCATTAAGATAATCGGGTGCTAAATTATTTAATACCGTGATAGAAAGAAAAGCTTTTATAAAAATAACACAGTTATTCATTGAGCATTGTTTAAAATAATGAAGTAGATGTTGAAATTTCTTAACATTTAAAAACACCCTGGCTACACTTTTCTAAAAGCTGTGTAGTTTCTGCATGTAAAGTGGTTGACAGGGTTCACCCCACAGTACAGCAGGAGATAAAATGTGAGAAAAACAACTGTATTATACACTGTTCACATCAACTGATTGGACATAAAACCTCTAGCCCATTCAGGGGTCAAGCTAGACTTGAATTTTAGGGAGAAGTGACTTCTCTTTTTGGATAGAACAGGGAGAAGTAAGAGCTCAACAGGGAGAAGTGGAACCAAAGCAAGAAGTGCTTTCTCTCTCTCTCTCTCTCTCTCTCTCTCTCTCTCTCTATATATATATACTGTGTGTTCTCTTATTTGCATTATGCCATCTATTTCCAAGTATGCATATTTGCATTTAACATTGGGATATAAGCAATACTTATTTTAAAGTAGAAAATTTTCTGAGTTATTTTGGCCATATGACTTTAAAAGAGAATAATAGAAACTACATTGTAGCAAATTTTAACTGAGTAACCAGCTTACATTATTGTAATTGCAAGTCAGTAAACATGCTTAATCAACTACTCTTAATTTTTTTTTTACTTAAAGTTTACAATAATTGCACTTGAAAGATTTCTAAATGCGCTTGAAACAACCCCCTGTACCATGTACATGAGGGCAAATGCACACATCTTCAGATCATACTGTTCGTCCTAATTTCTTTGTCGCAGATAAAACATTACCACAACTATTAATACATAAAACTTTGAAATGCATAAAATTACAGACATGGTTCCTTTATAGTCAGTATATGAACTAAACCCTTCTTTCCAATGGAATTAACACAGACATGTGATTGCATCTATTTTTAGAAGGAGGGGTTTTCATAATATAACCACTCACTTTATATAGCTTCATTACAACAGTCCATTGATAGGATTGCAATTTTATTAGTTGTTTACGTATTTGTAGTTATTTTAGGCATTGATTAATAGTATTTGCTTTGCTGCCTTTTTTTTCTTATTATCACAAATACGAGTCAAGTCAGAAAACAACTTTGACCTTACAATGCTTATAGCAAATTCCATAACATACCATAGTCCCATATGTTTTTGACCTAAATAATTGCATTTTAAAGCTAAATCTTCAATCACATAATACCTAGTGTTTGCTTGTTATGAACTTTATATTTATCTGAATATATTTGCCCAATGATTTACGAAAACAGACAATATAATAAACTGGTACTTCCCAGACACAGTGTTGTCTGCCATTGTTTCCCCATTACTGGTTCACTTACAGTTTGAAACTAATTTTATAATGAAATAGTGTGAAGAGGCAGTTAAAATATTCAGATCACTGATTCTGTTCTTAAAACACAAATTGCTATTTACAAACAGTCCTACCCGTTTATGTCGACATCCTCGGGCCCAAGGAAATATTGTCGACATAGGCGGATGTCGAGATAAGTGTTTGGGGAGGGGGGGGTACTGAAAAAAAGATACAAGTTAAATTCGTCAGTAAGGGGTGACCTGTCGTCAGTGAGTAGCATCACAGGAGTCTGCAGTTTTATGAATAAAGCACGACGAAATTTCTGACAACATGAAATCACCTTAACGGTATTATAAATTATTGTTAATTGTTAATTTATAATACCGTTAAGGTGATTTCATGTTGTCAGAAATTTCGTCGTGCTTTATTGATAAAACTGCAGACTCCTGTGGTAGCATTTACACTTTGAGAAACCAAACAATGCAAATTTTGATTACATGAAGACAAAACCAGTGTCAAATACACTTGTATATTGACAAATTACATTTTGGTTACCTTTGTGTAATAAAATCCACAATAAAATATTGCATCGGTCACATCCTGATATGAAAAACTTTCCCTACGATTATTCAATGTCGGCATAAGCACATGGTTGCATAGTTGTTATTTATACGCTTGGGGTACATGTACTTAAATTGGCCTAGACTTTGGTCAGTCAATTCCCATCTTACTGAGGCTACCAAGGGGATGGGGCTATTCACAGGGAAATGAAAACCTGTCAACAAGTTGGTTTAAACAGTACGTGTATTTATTTACAGAAGTCATCGTGAAAAGTACATAAAAGCGAACAAGAGATATGCGGCTGATATGATTAATGAAGGCATAATATTGTATACATTGACACATGCTAATGAGGTATTAAAAGAAAATGATTCTTATAATACAGTATTGTAACAATGTCTGCTCAATACATTTAAAATTTTTCACAGACATCTTTGCGAGATGTCCCACCCTCAATTTCCTTAACAGCCAGATATTTAGTTTCCAGAGACTGTAAATTTAATCTGCATTTACACTGCCGTTGGTAGCCATCGTAAATATAAATAAAGTTAAAAAGGAAACTTTCACAGCGCAATAAACTTGTTTTAATCACCGATCACTTTGGAAAATGCAAGAATCAGATCAGATTTCATTGCTTTTATTTAAGTCGCCGTGAGAGGCCAACTTTACAGGACCAAACAAAAGCCTGTTTGTTTGGTTTTTTTTATCCGACCGCGACATTAAAGCCTGCCGGCAAGATCAACTAATTGTTGAGTAAAGTACAGGTCGGAACTGGCCGCTTGCCGACATAAATGATTAGGCGAGAAAATTAAAGCCTGGCGGCAAGATCAACTAATTGTTGAAGAAAGTTTGGGTCGGAATTGGCAGCTTGTCGACATAAATGATTAGAAAACAAAGGCTTTGTTCAAGCTGGGACCAAGGGCTTCTGTCGACATGTACGTTTATTTTTTTATCTCGACATAAGCATGACAATTTTGGTAGTAATAGTAGACCAAGGGACCGGGACTTTGCTTTTTTGTCGAAATAGGCGGCTTGTCGACATAAGTGATGTCGACATAAGTGGGTAGGACTGTACTATTGTTACAGTTTCGAAACACAGGTTAGTATGTTTTTATTATCAAAGGATAACATGCAGAAATCAGGCAGTGATGTTTGCTAACTTACTTTCGAAAGGGTTAATGGTCAGTCAGCTATCAAAATACATACCTGTGAATGTGCAAGAGTTTCTTTGTCAGTGTAATTGATACCAACAGTAGCTACTTGATAATGATGGCTTGATGGATACATTTTGCTACAACACAACACTAGAACTAAACTGGCGAAGGCAAGGGGCTACTAGCAGCTACCTTGCTTGGTGCTCAGCATTAAGAGATTAGTGTTAGGACTGGTCAGCCTGGTGTCAGGATAATGTGACTGGATGGGACATGATGCTACATGTCTGCGGCATGATGCCCCAGCGCTAGACATCACTATAAACTGCCACACTGCAGACATTGTAGCGATATGACTGAAAAATTTTTAAAACTACATTAACAATCCAAATCACACACACACACACACACACACACACACACACACACACACACTTCTAAGTACTGTTCTCAATATTTCCATGACCATTTGTGCCAAACAATAAGCAATAACTGAGTTTTCTGTTAACTTAAGCTTTGTTTATTGTCTTTCATTTATTTCATAGCACATGGTAAATCTTCCTTTGATTTGCTTTTGGCTATCCTAGCTTCTTTGTCACTAACATATTATAATGTTTTGCTTGCATACATAGACACTGAAGATTATCATTGGAAAATCATATATATATAAAAAGAGAGGGCCTAAAATTGATCCCTGTGATACTCCAGTAAAAATTTCCTTAAAGTCTAAGACAGCACCTCACAAACTAACTGCTGGTAATCTCCTATGGAGATACACAGAAAATGATAATTTATGTAATAAAACATTTTGATTAACAGTATCAAAATTTCCCATCATCAATAGTCATTAACCATTGATCAATCAAGCCAGTGAGTGCTGTCTTGTAATAATAATTTGGATAAAAAACCTGATTGGAGCAGGGTAATCAAATTATGTCTTTTATTAAAAAGAATGTCATCAATGTGACCTGGGTTATTAATGAGGGAGCCATTACTGACGGTTGTTGATACAAGGCTGTGACCTGATAGTATATGTAAACACAATATTTTTGTATTTAATGATGTGAAGTCACATTATAATGAGTTCTTATGTGTAGAGAACTAAAATAAGTGAAACAGGTTGCCATGATACAAAGATTCCCACTGTTGGCATTAGTAGTAGTATTTTTTGTGTGTGCGTTATCACAAAATATTATCATAACATTTCTTTGGAAATAGCATGTCAGTTTGAATATAAAAATTTAACATCAAAAATATACATATTTATGATAATGAATGTAAGTATTGGGACCATGTACAAGCTGAGACTCAAAATATTATTATTTTTTTTTATTTACTACGATTTTTGGTAAACTTTGAGAACTTGTTTTTCAACAACTGAAAAATCGGCATTATCATTATTCAGTTGATCAAGATGTACTGTTAAAAAGAAAATATTTAAAAATGACTTTGTTGTTGTGAATGAGCTATTCCTATAAATGAATGTTGATACAAGTTGCTGGAAAAATCAGTAATTATATTTATTTTATGCTAGGCCATGAATTACTGGATTTCTGCTTCAAATATATTACCTGACAACATTAACATTAGGAATCAGGACTGGTCAGATACAATAGCTTGACATGCCAGACTACTAATTTTCAAAGTCAAGTAAATTTTTCCAAGTTGCTTGTCCAGGGAAAATGCTTTTTTTTCCTATTTTAAAAAGTTGGGAATGTTTGTAATTTTATGCTTTAATAACTTTATCTAACTGAGCTGATCAAGTGTACAGTATGGCTGCCACATTGGCCATCTTGAAAATCTTATTGCAACTACTCCCAAATGGATGGTCATATCTGACATGGGTTTTTTGAACAAAAAGATATCTTGTGACCTTATGTTGGACCTAAATGAAAATGCTTCTGTTCTGACACCTAATGTTGCCATAGCAGTTGCCATACTGAAAATCTTACTGCTAACCCTTCTCAAAAGAAAGGTATATAGAAATGGGGTTTCCACTAGAATACTATTTTTAATATGTAGTTAGTTCTTAATTAAAATTGTGTCAATTGTCCTTCAATATCTGCCATTTTGGCCTTTTTTGAAAGTCAGAATTTTGTTTTGATCACTACACCTCTTGAATGGATGGTCCTGACATGGGATTTTCACCAAAGGACTTCTTAGGGTGTCAAGTTAGTCTTAAATGAAATTGGTGTCAATCTGACATCTAATGTGTCCACCTTAGCAGCTGATTTGAAAATCTTGTCATTGCTCAAAAATACCTGAGATGGTTTCACCACTCAGCTGTTAAAAGAACGAATTGTCTGATCTTAAATTTCTGGAAATTATTCTTGGCCAGCAGGGCATCAGTCCCATCGAGGGACTTTTGTTTCTCATGACGAAATATTCGTTGTATTTATTTTATTTATATTTGTTTATTTCAGTACTGCAAGTGAGAATGAAGGAAAGACACATGCTGTTATTGACACTGCTTTCAATGGAGAGAGTTGAAACAAAGCTGAAATCTTGCAAGCATGTGCAAATACAAAGATAGTCATTAACTTATATTTAATAATTGGGCATAAGAGTTGTCTGTGAACTTTGAATCAGAGTGTTTTTTAACTCTGAACTCAGATTCATAGGGTAAGAAATCAGCCTATTTGTATGTTGAAAGAGAGTTGTGTATTTAAGTCTTATTGACATTATACTTTGAATCCGATAGAAAAATGCATCACAGAAATTAAATATAAAACTATTTAAAGATGTGAACTTGGCATTTTTTGCATGTGATATTTTACATAATAATGTAATAAAGATTATCTTAGTGTCATTAATGACTGTTTTATATCCTAGATGTCAGTTATTATTTCTTTTCACAGTTTTGTCACATGGATAAAAATAGTCTCACTCTGTTAGACATACATGTAGCTGATCATGTAGTTTAGTTAGATCTAATACTGACTGCCAAGTAAGTTCACTTTTTTCAAACCTGCTTATTTCTTAAAATGTCCAAAAAAATTATAGACTAGCATTACTAAATCATAGTGAAAAGTAGGAAAGTGAACTACATTAGGAAATGCTAATTTAGATTTTAGCAGGTACAACACAGAACATTGTGGCTCATTGACTGGAACATTAAAGGATGTAAAGACTAATAATTCAATTAATCAGTTTTGTCTGTGAGAAATATAACTAGTTTAAAATATAACTTGTGATAATAAGAGAAGCTAGCAAAATACTTGTAAATTATAGTAATAATATCAAGCATATCTTTAGCTATCTGAATAAAAATGTTTTAAGATCCCAATGAGGCATACACCTCTGTAGGTCACTAACATTTCACCTCTTTCCACGTGGGTTCAGGTCTGAGCTCAAGCCAATGTAGGTAGGTGAGAAACTTGTTTGTAGTTTCCAGTGGGTCAGCGATTTTTCCTGGGGTCTTTCTATTTGTTCTCCACATTTGCTATAAAGTGTTTTGACCAGACTTTGTGGATGTCTTACTCTTAAGGTGAGAAAGAAACCTACAGATATTGGGATGTATGGGTCAAGGTCATGGTCTAATAAGAAGATGGTTTCTGCTCTGTAAGTTTAAGAGTATGTGCCTTGACCTTGTCATTATTGGCCAGTCAGCTATCCACTACAAATGCCCACATAGAAGACTTAATCATTGTGTAGACCCACAATGTTCCATGAAACAAACCAAGAACGTAAATAACTGACTCATAAGATGCAAGTATAATATTTTCCCCATTGTATTAGTACAGATTGAAACACCATGGAAACAAGAAGAAAAGATATTATATACCTATGTTCAGGATAAATAGTTATTTATACATATGCTATAATTTTGCATTTTCCTAAAAATTTCTTTACCAATGCTGTGGATGCATTGTCTTGTCAGCGGCAAAGAAACCTACAAATTTAGGAGTCAAATGGTCATAGATAAAAGTTACTGACCAATCTTCACATCCAGTAACCCAACTTTTCAGAAAAGTTGCACAAAAGAAGATAATAACTGCTACAGTGGTCCCCATTGTCAATGCCCCCCCACCCCCAAGCCAGTTCCCACCAGCTTCTTATGGCCAGAATCTCTTGGCACTGATGAGTTTGTGTTCAGAAGTACCCCTCAAGAAAGGCCACCCTTCAAACATGACCAACGGCCAGCATATTAGTGCAGAAATGTAAAATTTACCCTCACAAGCAGCCACATTATATTTTATTATCTGTGCAGGAGCAATATTTAATTGTACAGTAAGGTAAACAATCCTCCTATCTTAGCGATGTCTGTTTAAGTTTCTGCATAGTAACTCATAGTCTACTTTTTGTTCATTAACACAAGTTACAGTTGGGTTTCCCTTGATGAGATAATGAAATCGGTTGATTTCAGAAAAATAAAGTCATGTTACTGTCACCATGACCCTCAGCACTTAGCAGTGTTTTTTTTTTTAAATATAGTTATTTCAATATAATTTTGTAATTTAATGAACATTCAAATGCTTCTTTTCAAATACAATGACTTTGCCTCAGAAATTTGGAAAAAATCAGATATGTGAATGTTAGATCTGAAACTTTAGACCTTTCATGGTAACAGACAAGATGGGGCACATAGTTTCTTTCTTCAAAAGTTTTGATCTTACTTTTAGCCAGACATGTTATAAGCATACATTTCACCGATTATTATTATTATTATTATTATTAGAATCTGCATCCACACAAATATGACCTTGTTACTTACAATATATACACACCTGTAAGTCAAGTCCAACTGCAAACATCATAGACCTTGATCGGCCATCACATTATACATTAAGGGTCCATTTTGTTTTGTTTACTGAATACTTCTGACAAACTCCATTGACAGCACATTGTATGATGGCAGATTTGGGTGTGCAGTTGGATTGTGAGTATAGACAGTACATAGTGTGAGTATAGACAGTACATAGTGTGAGTATAGACAGTACATATACAATTGTTGTCCTACTCATTGGATTGTGAGTATAGACAGTACATATACAATTGTTGTCCTACTCATTGGATTGTGAGTATAGACAGTACATATACAATTGTTGTCCTACTCATTGGATTGTGAGTATAGACAGTACATAGTGTGAGTATAGACAGTACATATACAATTGTTGTCCTACTCATTCAGTATAGCAGTATTTAAATTGACATGACTGAAGCAGCGGCAGTGATAATTTAATTTGGAAGCAGTTTGTCTATGTTATGTGCCATGATATATGTGTGAATATTGTGTAGATTTGAATATCATTGTTGCTATGTACCCAAAGGAAATGAATAATGTAGCAGTCAAATTAAATTCACAAAGTAATTTCAAAGTTCAGACATGGTCTTTTCAATAGGATACTGATAATTAATTTGGCTGTGATAAATCAACTCTAAAGGCAGAATACTGCAAACATGGCAAAGGTTTTCTCTTTAAAAAAAAAATAAGCTATTAAGAAGCATCAGTGCACAAGATTTTATATCTAACCTGTAAGATGGAGTAAATCTAATAATCTAACAGCACCATATATACTGGCATATGGGCCAGATGCATACTATGTAAATTCAGATCTGCCATTACATAATTCACCAGTAGATCTGCGTCTATGCGGTCAGTTGGATCTAATCAATAGAACAACATGGACCCTTGTGCTGGTTAAAACTGACAACAATATTTCAAAAACAGTTTCTCAGGAAACTGATCTCAGTGGATTAAGTTGAGGTATCACTCCGATTAAAATTGAGTACTCACAGTAAGTAGATCTGACAGGAATGATAAAGGTTCATTTTCTGCTGATATCAAGAATTCCTTGTCTACTTTTGTTTTTTACCTATCAGAAATATTGTATTTCATATTAGGGAGTTAGAAATAATATGTTCCAAATGAAACTGTTCACTATCATAAATGTGAAAGTTGCAATTTGATTGGTGAATTGAAGGTAAATAAAACAAGACCTTGTATGCAGTGTCCATCAGATCTCCATGATGAGACCCCTTTGGTGGCCTAAGTGGTTAGAGTATCCACCTCATATATGGAGGTTGCAGGTTTGAAACCTGACTGAATCATACCAAAGACGTCTAAAAATGGTACTAATAGCTACCTCGTTTGGTATTCAGCATAAGAGGTAAGTGTTGGGACTGGTCGGCCTGGTGTCAGGATAATGTGACTGGGTGGGACATGATGCCACATGTCTGCAGCATGATGTCCCAGTGCTAGACATCAGTATAAACTGCAGACATTGTAGCAATATGACTCAGAATCTTAAAGCTACATTAATAATCCAAAAAACAACACATCTCCATGATGACAGATCTCAGTTTGAAAAAAAATCAAATTGGGCTAGGTATTTTGCAGCTTATTCCATGTGAGAAATAAATCCTTTTATTAGTGTAGTTGATGTCTATTTTCAGCTCACAAAATGGTTACCATTAATGTGTATAATTAGGGGCAAGGTCTCTTTTGTTTCTAGGTCACTTTGCTGAAGGTCTTATGAACTTGGGGCATGATCCAGTATCTGTTTGGCATTCATCATCTGTCTTTTCATGTGAAAACATTTGATGTTTTTGACTTCTTAAAAAAAAGTAATGGTCAAACTATTTTATGTACTTTGATCATTATCTGAACCTCACTATGAACCTCTGACTGAGGATTCTTTTGAGAATTGGAACTTAAAGATGGTCTTTTTTTCTTCCTTAGCATCAGCAAGGAGAACGGGTGAATTTCATACATTATTGGTGGAAAAGTGTTGCCTCTGTTTTAATAGGCAGTATGACAGTTTCTCTTTTTTGCCAGGGGGTCCCTGGTGGCTGAGTGGTCTCTAGTACTTGCCTTTACCGATCACTACCATCTCACCTCCTTCTGTGTGTTCAAGTCTTGGGCTCGGCCATTGTGGTTATGTGAGAAAGCTGCCAGTAGCTTCACATGGGTTGGTGGTATTTACAGGGGTTTTCCCGGGTTCTTCATCCACCAGTTATACTGGCCACCTTGTATAGCCTATCCTGTGTTGAAAAATGGTGACAACTACTTCTTTGCTAGCCCAGCTTTCTGGCCAAGAATCAGCTACCTTTGTTAGTTCCATTGGCAAATCAGATTATATGACACAATGGCATATGTGCTAGTGATGATCAAAATTTGTTCAGTCAGTGTTATGGTTACATTTGGTTTAATTAAAATGGAAAACAAAATGTTCAGAAACATTTCTTTCTGTCGTCAGAGGTATATCTATCTACAGCTACAGTTTCTATGTGAATTACAGAGATTTTTCATTGATGTTAATCCATGAGATTAATAATATAGCTAGCTGTATCATAATTATTCTTTGGAAAATGTCATGAAAGCCACCATCTGGCAATCTCATTAACTTTTTCCTTGTTTTACCAATGGCTTGAGAAAATATACCTGCAAATCTGTGGAAAAAAAATTATACCCATATATATGTTGATAAAAATGCTTTCTTGAGGTGATAAAAAAATGTCCTGGTTCGAAAATTAATTCCAACCCCCTCTCCAGAGTCCGTGAAAATTATCTGATTGTTTCACAAGGCAGTACTGTAATAATGCCATGTATTGTATTACTGGTAGTTAACTTTAATTATGTAATACCTGCAATTTTTACTGGATTCCTCCTCCCTCCCCACTCTAGTGACTTTTTGTCATGATCCAAATCAAAGAAATGTGATTCTGAATGAATCGAAGAAACTAAGACATGCAACTAGAGCTATGTTGCATTTGTTCTAGACATCCAATTACAAATCTGAGGAGGGAATTTTAACCTTGGACTGTGGGCTAGCATCAGCAAATGAGAAATCAGAATAATAATAGAAGGTAAGTATAACATAGTTCAACTTAGTTTTACCCCCATAAAAGTACATTTTATGCCTCACTAACTTGGGTTATATATGTATGTTTAGTTCATCATGACCTACACAGGTGACCAGTGCAGTTGGAAGTAGAAATTAATAAAGTGCTTATTCAGCAGTAAATTTGACATATTAATGACTGTGTATATATATATATATATATATATATATATATATTGTGATAAGATACTCTCAACAAGGAAACTGTATTATACATGTAAATGAGTATTAGGAATTTAATATATGGACTGCATACTTTTCATGTGAGACCTGAATTTTGTGATTAAATGAGGTAATTACTGCTGTATTAAGTATATTTGTACAGTACATGCAATACTGGTTTTCACTCCAGCAATACTCAAAGCCTGTATCTTTCACACAGTAAAATCTAGCTTTGGAAGTAAATTGATTATAAAAATTAAAAGAAAACCAATCTTAATTTTTCAACTCCCAATAGCACCTTAACATGGATATAAAAACAAATTTTAGCTTTTTATTTTAAAGAACCCTCTGCTCTAATATAGTCATTACTAAAGACTTGTATATATATATATATATATATATATATATATATAGATTTAACCATAACCCTCTAATACAGCCATTACTA
>JAECUM010015258.1:0-78821 GCA_016617855.1 Megalonaias nervosa | reverse complement strand
TCGATTCTATCATCGACAATCCAGATATTTGTATCAGTAATAGTTAGTCCTTGTGACGAATGAATCGTTATAGCATATCCTAGCTTCCATGGAGTTTTGTCCATGATAAACGCGCTCTCAACAACATTAACATCAACCAAAACAATATCATTCAATACAAGATTTTGTTTTTTATTTGTTCCTGGAATCTCAACTTCAATATTTTGTCGTCGAGTATCCGCTGGGCGATAATATAATGGTACAAGTAGATTTGAAAACTTTTCGTTATGTAACAGAAATAATTTCTCTTGCAATTCATCACGAACTATTTTTCTACTCGCAACTATTAAATCATTATGTCTCCATAAATTCCAAAAATCATTTACAGGAGTTTCAGGAATTATTTCACGCATTATCTCACATTGTATTCTATCTGGCTGTAGTCTGATTAATCTTTTAAATTCTTTCAGAGGTTCATCAATAGTTCTATGATCATCGGTTATCTCTTCATAGTAATCCACAAACGTTTTTAACCACCCGTGCGGAGACTGCCCAACGAAAGGTGGTGGTTGACCATGATCGCCGCACATAATCACAGCAGTATTTTTTGTCAGTAACCAATCGAGAAATATTTTTAATGTTTCTAACGATACTGTACAAATTTCATCACAGATGATAATCCGGGTATATATTTCTCACTCATTCGCTCAGGTGACCACGTATCTCCGCACCATCTGAAGAAACCATGATAAGTTTGAGATTTTACTTCTCGTTCATTTATTTCTCTGGCTAGTCTATGTGTAGGTGTCAGCACAATCATATCTGAACTCTGCCGAAATAATTCAATGGCACGTGTTGTTTTTCCAGAACCTCCAGGTCCATTGAGATAAACGGTTTTATGTCTGGCCACAGGATCAAACACAGATGGTGCCGATGATTTTAATATTTGATTATGATTGCTGTAATATATTTCCTTGATTTCAACGTCAGCAGATTCTGAATAGTCGAGTATATTTTCTTGTTTTATTCTCCATGATCTCCATTCGTCATTACCGAGTAGCGGTTTTAGTAAATCTAAATACGCTTTATTTATATAAAATGAATCCGTGGCAACTCTGACAGCGTAATGAGGAAATCTATTTATCATCGATAATAAATTTATGGAAACGTACGCGAGCATAGAAGATCTTAAATGAGTGAATTGCGGTGACTCACCATCAGTATAACTCACGATTGTACCTAATTTAGACCCGTCTGATAAATAAGCATTACTCCGACTCATAAATATATTTTTTTCCGTTGCATCAGCAATTATAAAATCGAGCTCAGCATCATCCATAATTAATCTTGTACACATCCGTTTATGATCATATCATCCTCCTTGAGTAAACTTACTGATTATTTTCCTACCAAGATCTTTTGTAACTTTATTTTCATGATCAATCATATCAGGATTTTCATCATCTGACTCTCAGGGGTTGTGGTAACCAAACTTGTTTCTGCGGATGATATGATATAATAGCTTCGTTCACGCGTAACGACAATAGCATAACAGTACCAAGCATATATCGCAATAACACTATTGGAGCCCAATATTTTTCTGAGAAATGTCTCCCAAACCAAACATAAATAATCGGATGCAGATTTTTCGCAAACTCAAATGATTCTATACAAGCAAATCCAGTTAAATCAAAATCAGGTAAGAGTCTATTTATCGCAGCTCTGGTCATCTCGTGTGTGGAATGTCCGATTCTTTTGAAGTATTCAGAACATTCTCCGTATCCAAGAAAACTTCCAGGATAACACGTTACCATATCAACCGATATAATATCGCTATAATCGTATTTAGTATTCCATAATCCGCAGTGTCCGAATTTAACACAACTGTGCTGGATATCTTCAAGAAATTCTAATCGTGTCGGTTTCCATGATTTTTTTTTTTCTTGAGCAAAGTGAGCAGCAACCGATGGAACTGTAAAACAATTATTTAGTAATTGTTCAACTTCAGCATCATCAGAATTATATTTCAATGCAAGATTCTTCATTTTATCGTGGAGAGATTCTGCACGATAAATTTCTCCGTTAGGCCTTACAAAATGATCGTAATACGAATCTGAACTCTGAAATAACCAAACAGATACAGGGTCACTCTTACTAATATCACTGATAGCGTCAAATATATAATCGCTATAAAATTTAACTGTCCTATCCCGTGGAAATATTGTTACAGCATTAGTCCATGCATGTGCATTATGATCAATGATTGTTATAGGGGTTCCATTTTTTTATATATTTCGGTTTGTACAAAATTTCTCCGGTTAGTGTTTTTACTGTTATTGGAAATCTCAATTTCTTTTCTAGCTTAGCAACGTCGCTGATAGATGCTCCGGTATCTTTAACTGTTTCTGCCCACGCATCTTTTTTTTTACGTCTTAGATCAGTTAAACCGTTTCCGCGTATTGCTTTTGAGAAATGTTCCATAACTCGCTCAGCTACGCAGTTTAATCCCCTTGACAATTTCATTGGTTTGAGATTATTAACGCTAGGTTTATTATTTAGCGGATATATCGCATAAATAACTGCCGTTACAGGATACGTTCGTTCATAATACGGTTTATCAATACCAGTCAGTATTCCTGGTTTTGATTGTTCATTTAATGTAACAGTATTATTTCCAGTATAAAGTCGCACAGGGTCATGTTTATCACGGATAATCCAAGTGTCATCATCTGTCTGCACAATAAATTTTACTAAAATAATATATCGCTGATTGTCGAGATAGTTGATAATATTTTTACCTCGTTCGTCACTCATTCTAAAATCAATGGTATTCATGATCCTGAATGTCGACCAAGTATGAGCCGCACCATCATTGCGACATTCTTTCTTGGCTTCACGGATACGATTGATTATATCTCTATTTATCAAAGCCAGATCTTGCATCGAAAAATTAAATTTAGATTTTGGTAGTTTGTCAAGATCAAATCTTACTCCCGCCGAGACGGTGGAAGGTTCAATTGTGGATACTCTCTCAAATTCCTCCATACTATAATTAAGACAAATATATGTTTAATTAAACATTAATTATATATATATAATGATTCAAACAAACAACCGATGCCGATGGCTTATGATAGGATTTTCTCTTTCTTGTAATAAATCATGCGTAAATGAATTTTGTGGTCAACACATGCAAAGTTTTTGCAAAGGTAGTCTAGGACCGAAACCGTGTTTACGATGCGGTGATGGAGTCAGAGGAGAGACACGGTTATGTGTGCAATGCGGTGGTAAAAGATACAGAGAGCTAAAACGATATTATGATACGAAGTCGTCAGGTGAATCCCCCATAAAAACCGCTGAAGACTATCTGGCCAGATTTCAAAATAATCATTTAGACAGATAATATTATATATAAATGGAGCAAAATAAATTTGTAAAGCACCCTATCATTAAAAATTATGAAGCGTCTCGTGATGGTGTCATCAGAAACTGCAGATTGAAAAAACCAGTCGGTGCTGTTATTAATACTGGATATATCATGTTTAATGCTGGAAATAAAAAGTATCTATCTCATAGATTTGTATTTGAATGTTTTCATGGGGTCATCGAAGACGGACTTGTAATTGATCACGTTGATCGAAATCGCAAAAATAATAATTTATCTAACCTGCGGGTCATTACACCAAGTCAGAATTCTGCACTTGGAAATACTGGTATTAATTCTAAAACTCCTAAGTCGGTTATGTCCACTAATACAGATACTGGTCAAGAAATAAATTTCCCATCAATGAATGCGGCAGGTAAATATTTCGGTATTTGCCGTGCTTCAATATATTATGCTGCAAATAATATTACTAAATCAGCATTTTCGAAAAAATTCATACAAAAGATCACGTTCCGGTATATACAATGAAGCAAGATAAATTCGTCATCGCTGATAGAACAATCAAGTAGTTGTCTCCCTTTTGTTATTGCGTATACGTGACACGTTTATACGTCCAATTCATCAACACTGAAGTCTGAGGAATCTACTTATTTCACATAATCAAACACAGAAATCTGAATTTCATTAACATTATAAAGGAATTTATTCTTGGACGTTGTGAAGATGATATTGAATTCTGTGATAACCACGCTATAGTGGATTTTACACAAACCGTTTGTGTGGTAGTCATTATCGATTTTTTTTTTTTTTTTTTTTTTTTTTTTTTTTTTTTTTTTTTTTTTTGGTTTAGGAAAGAACTGGAATATATCGATCCAACGCATTTACTAACACAGTTCTGGCTAGCTTGAAAATATAATATTTTAACACGGCAGAAACGGCAGAAATGTGTAAGATTGCAGATTTCGTGATTTATTTTTGCATTTTATTCAGAATCTGATAAAATACTGATCATCCTTGACATAGTCAAGGTGACGTTGGAACAATGGTGCATTTGTAGCACGTCTGACTCTCGTACTCGAGATCTTGAGTTCCAAACCCATGACTGACACTGTCGATGGTCTGTGGTCCTGGGATGCCATTTTATTTAATAATTATTATTTACTTAATAATTGGGGACGCAAGCAACCCCTTGAGATTTCATGTACCCGTCACCATGTTGAACAACGTGGTGAGTGCAGTTTTGCATTTACCCCGGGGTTTGATTTGGGGGTTACATGAAATCGCTTGCGCCCCTAAAATAAACAGCAGGATGATGTGAACTCGTGATCACTGAAGGATACCCACACAGGGGCATTCAGAAAGAATGTCCGCCGGACCAAAATGTCTCAATAAGGTGCCTGTGGACCATAAGACAGGTATTAACCGATGAAAGAGTGCCTGTGGCTTGATGCCCCCAACAAGGACACTTAGGGTCTTATTGGTAAGGGCTTTACCGACAGAAGGGACCCAATGGAATGGTAGACTGAACATCATAGCTGCTGTTTATTTTTATTCAAAAATATATTTTTACTTTTATCTGATTCAGAATATATTTTTACTTTTATTTTTATTCAGAATATATTTTATACTTATCTGATTCAGAATATAGTTTTACTTTTATGTGATTCAGAATATATTTTTACTTTTATGTGATTCAAAAATATATTTTTATAGATTCAGAATATAATTTTATTACAATAAAATTTTATTTTTTATGAAATTTGGTCAGCTTTTCTAAATTTGATGAGTATATTACCCGTCAATATTGCGAATTCAGTCAGATTTTCTGAATTTGATGGGTATATTACTCGCCAATATTGCGAATTCAGTCAGATTTTCTATTTTTATTAAGAAAATATATTTGTATTTTTATTATAATAAAATTTTATTTTTTATGAAATTCAGTCAGATTTTCTGAATTTGACAGGTAATATACCCAACAATATTGCGAATTCAGTCAGATTTGCTGAATTTGACGGGTAATATACCCAATAACATTGTGACTTTGATCAGATTTTCTAGCGTCGACGGGTAATATACCCATCAAAATCGTTGAATTTAGTAAGATTTTCTAAAATATTTTATTTTCATTCAGAAATAATTATTTTTATTTTATTCTGATTTAGAAATACTTTTATTATAATAAAATTTTATTTTTTTATGAAATTTAGTCAGATTTTCTAAATTTGATGGGTAAGTTACCCAACAATATTGTGACTTTGATCAGATTTTCTGAATTTGATGGGTAATATACCCAACAATATTGTGACTTTGATCAGATTTTCTAGCGTTGACGGGTATTATACCCATCAAAATCGTTGAATTTAGTCAGATTTTCTAAAATATTTTATTTTTATTCAGAAATATTTATTTTTCGTTCAGAAATTTTTATTAAACAAATAATTTATAATATAAAAAGTAATGAACCACGAAAACATCACATCAATTATTACTGCTATTAAGCAATTACAACACAGCGGTATAAAAATATCTGATGAGCTTGATCCTGAAAAAATAATGAGTGATTTTGAATCATTACAATTTCGAAAATCCGAAAATAGGTATACGTTGCCCTCCGATTATAGATTCATAAAGTTAATCCAGCAAGCGATGTTACGATCGCTGGCAGCAATCACGGATACGCAAGTGAAATTATTTGTTCCTCTTTCACGGGCCATCGAAAAGGTTAGGTCAGAATTATCTCATGAATACGAAACGAAAAGAATTGTACACGCTCGTATAAAACAGCTGAGAGATATTATGTCGATGACGGAAGAGTCACTGGCTAAAGATAAGGACGAATGTGACTCCAGTGCTAATAGCACCGATAGTGACGTCTACAACGAAACTAATAGTGTCGTTACGGACTGTTCTACCTAGTGTTTTTATGATTGCGGAATCGGTACATTCATTATATATTATGAAAATATACCGATTCCGCAACTACGATAAATCAAGGATAGAACAATTATTTCAAAAATCTACGGCTTCTATCTTTTTTAGTGAATCGGTACAAATCATATATAATTATATAATGAATGTACCGATCTACTAAAAATACACACGAGCCGTAGCGGATGACCATGATTGTATTAGCGGGGATAAAATCATGGGTAAAAAAAAGATATTTTATTCTGACATTGTCAAGGACATTTTTTTTTTTTGTTTTTGCTTGGTGTTTTCTATGAGCGTGAGATCTAATATCTTACATACAGATTTATATTTAACCACTCTGACCTAAGATCGAGCAAGTGGCCAGACTGGTCAGTAAGTTTGAAATGTATCCGCGATAAGAGTAGATTATGACATTTTAGATAAACAACATTGATTGGTTCCGATACAATCAAATAACCTGGTGGGACTTGAGGTGTAAATGAATACAGAATGTATCCTTGTTGGGCTTGGTTGGATTTTTCAGTGTCAACTTGATACCTACCGTCAATAACATCACATACTAGATTGACAGCGATCGTTGATATGATATTGACGATACCCGGTGATACATGACGATCTTCATTATGTGGATTATTATTATATCGGAGAATACTTGCTGGTGGTGCTATTTTTTTCCATGATTCTAGGACCTTGGGAAAGTAATTCTCGATAACATCGTTGAGTTTCTTTTTTAACCTGTCCGTGTTAAGTTCTGGCATCACAAATGTTTGGAGCTGTTCTCAAGTTCATCATTTGGGTCCTTCTTTAACTCTTCGATGAAATTTACGACGATAGCTCTGTTGGTGTAGTTTACATCGGATCTAATTTTATTTAAGTACAATATTGTTTCAATGATTTGTTGTTTTATGTCATCGTTGTAGAATTGCGAGAGTGACAAAAATAGATTTTCTAGATCAGTAATTTTACGATTATATTCAAAATTAATAGCCGCAGAAAGATTTTTAAATCTTTTATCGTCAAAAGAAATTTTAAGTTTGACCCCCGTTGGTGGGTTTGATCCTTCAACTTTCATTAATGTAATCATAATTACAGGATATTTTGTTCCATCACTGTCAGTATTAAGTCGTGATGAACTGAATAGAAAAAAAAAACCGATGTTATCCAATATAAATTGAGAAAATTTTGTTGATCTTTCCGCTGCTATAAAAAAATTCATTCTTGGTCGGTTCAGCAGGACCAGAGTAAACCGGTGGAATCTCTAGCCATCCCAACACTGACCTGATCGAACTCTGATAAATGTTAACTTGATAATCCGGCGATACTATTTCAACGGCCAAAGACAGTGTTGGCTCGTGGACGGTAATGGCAATCTTTGATTCTTTTCCTGTGATGGATTTAATTTTGCGTTGGAATTCTTCATTGATCTGTTCTATTTGATAACTGCCAGTTGAAATACTAACTACTTGCCAATCAGGAGATCCATCGGGTTTATTTTTACTTGAAAGTACTAATGAATTATTTGGTTGTAGTCCACCAAACGATTTTGAACTAATATTGGCCAACTATAATAAACTCGTAATTGCGCTAATACTATCTCGGAAGCTGGAATTGCGGTCGGAATATTAATACTGAATTCAGGATTAGTTGAACTCGCCGATATCATTGTGGTTCTTACCGGAGCAGTATTAGTGACGATCTGTTGTAATAATTCCAATGACGTTGTCATTATTATACTATTATTGTTTTAAATCCTGTTCAGGAATTTTTTCATCAAATGCTTCATTGTAGATCTTTATTATAATACTGAATTCTTCATCGGATATTATTCCATCGTTGAGCCACGAAGAAATCATTGATGATAATTTAGAGTATGCGGTCGTTGCAGTATGTAATTTCATCGTGTACTCGTTCAATTTTGCATTCGTGCACGTATTTATCTTTTTCGCGATAATATTAAATATTATAGCGATCGTGGTTGACGATGAAACAATGATTGTTACAACGATCGGTGCCGTCATCGTCAACGTTGATAATACTACGCTGGTTCCAGCAACAATCGCGGAAACCGAATAAACGATGATATCAGCGACAACCGCACGTCTACGATATTTCTTTATTTTTGCTGTATAATTATCGATGATAGTTTTTAATTTATTCTGCCATGTTATTACTTGATCGTATCTGTATCGCTGAACGTCTATCATTATACTGTATTAAGTCGTTGTCTAAGACAACGGAGGCGTTTCAGCTACAAATTCTATGCACCACCAGTAAGGCGCCGAGGCTAATTTTTTATCAGATGATTCCAGCATAAATGTTTCTTCGTTATTTTTATTTAATATAATAGATACAGTTCCAGAAAAATTATCGGTTGAATGACGCCATAGATACTTGGCATATATCTTGAATTTTGCAGAACTAAATACGGACAGCATGTACACACCAGTTACTTTTGCGGTATGTTTGATAGTGTTATTTTGCGGTGTCCATGTTGATGATCCTGATGATACTGTGTACACGATATTGTTAGCATCTTCGCCGTGTGGAATTGTAACGAGATTAGTTTTTTCGACGATATTAGGAATTCCACCGACAATATCATTGAGTTTCATGTTCACGTCGGCGAGTTTAATATGAACGGTTGGTGGACTTCCCAAAAAATCATTAGTGGTTTTATTTACGTTTCCGCGAAAATTCATAAACAGTTGTATGTGATTATAAAATTCAGTTCTAAGTGCGATCATTCCATCATTGATCGTCGACAACGAATTTGTCATATCATCCACATATTTCTTTGTTGCTGGTTCTCTTAAAGCAACGATTTTATTTCCATTCATGTTAAGTTTACCTATCATTGTATCACCGGCGGATTTTAAACGATCAGCGACACTTTTTTAAATTTCATTTCTGATAGTTGCGATTGATACATTTGAGTCTCTGATTCTACCACCGTCAGTAAATACTGGAATATTGTCCGTGGTAGCACCAATGCCTCTACGAATTATATCGATCCACTTGATATTACTCGTCTTTAAAACACCGAATTTATCCTGAAAAATAACAACTTCATCTCGGACAACTCCAGATAAATTCATAATATCAGCAAGATCGTCTTTGGTGGCGTATTTTGATAAATCGATATCTTCTTTCTTCTTGCCGGTGAGAGCACTAGTAGACGATCTTCCATAAATATCAACCATTATATGATTAGCGATTATATAATGTATATTCGTGTACAGCTTTATGAGGTGGTTTCATTGATCTTGATATAGCATCAAGTACTGCTAGTGCTTCACTGCCACATATTGGTGGATCCGTTAATGTTTGTGTTGGTAGCGTTGAATACCAGATTGGAATATTTTGAAGTCTGTCGACGTATTTTAAAAATTCCTTTGGTGGCGCCAACCCATACGAATCGAAATAAATAATTCCACGCAGATCGATCGCGTACGCAACCCATTGAGTGCCACGACCAGAGCTTTTATCGAGATTAATAATACCTGTTTCAATCAGATTTGGATTTTTTGGTGATTGATCACGCATAAAAACACCTATGAAATTCTTTATATTTAGTTGTTTAGCAGCATCGAGTAAATCAAAGTTAGACATCGGGAAAATCAGCGAGTCCCTGGAATTCTTAATCCTTTTCCGTATCGAGACCCTGGAAGTCTCAGACCATGACCTCTTCGTTTCCTTTTTTTAATCCTTTTTCTGTTGCTTTCTTCAGAGCCATTGCAGCAGCTGTCCCAACTGCACCTAACGCAGCAGCTTTTGCAACAGCTGGAGCGGCTGCGGATATTAATGCTGGAATAGCTGCTAGAAGCGGAAATATTCCTCCGGTTTTAATAGTATCCTTGATTGCACCCACGGAAAGATTTAATCGTATTCCTTTACTGGCGTGTTTAGCTTCGTTGAATCTCTTAAACTGACGTTCGGTCAACGATAATTTATTTGCACCGCTCATTTGTTTTTGTTTTAATGATATTTTTGTTCCGCATCGTGATGCTAACGGTGATTGTAATCGTTTAATCTGACCCGGGGTCAGACTGACACTAACATGATGATATGACATTTATAATTTTATTCATGATCTAATTACATGTTTTCTACTGGCGCATCAATAACTCTCATGCGGCCACCAACACCTTCAAGTAGCATTGTTTTATCGCTGAGTATAACGGCGATTGCTCTGTAATTAGCAATAGCTCCAGCATCTCTGTTAACGGGAGCTCGAAAGTGTATGTCAACGACGGACTGTCTAAACAAATCCAAATGTTCCAGCGAAAAATAATAAATCGGGTACAGCGTTGTAAATTCCAGCTGTGATATTTGTAAACCGGTATCAATATTTTGATCACGTCCCATAAACGACAACAATCGATGATACTCACGCGCCACATGATTTTGCTCAAAATTTAACAAAATACCCTCCGATGGTTTTTGATGTCCATTTATCCTCAGCGACACCTCGGTGACACCGAGCTTGTCAAATATCATAGCGCTAGCCGTTTGATTATTTAATAGTGCAGTATTTTGAAACGCAATGAATATATGTCGCAGCGCAACGATGCCCTGTTGTGATGCTATCTGCCATGTGAATAAACCATTAATTGTACTTTGAACAGCATCTGTGGTTGTTGTTAACCATGATAACGTTGACTTACCGCCGCTGCTCTTGAAAGCGAGTAACCGATCTTCTTCAGATATCGCTGGAGTCATTACTGGCATCCACAATGAAAGTTTTGTTAGAATTACTTTACCGGCATCAACAACAGCAGCAGATCGCCATATTGCATCATCGTCGATTGCTTTTCGTACGAGTACAATTGTATGTTTGGCTCCGAAAATAACTTTTCTGACATTTCTGCAAAATCCAAAAATATGTGATAATGGAATTGCACATGAAAATCTTCGGCTCTTCCCCCGCAACATAGATCGACGTGCTGTGAATCCCAAGTTGAAATTTTCATTAGCACCATGAACCACCAGAGCAACGTCAGCGTCGGCGTTACCGGCAAAGTTTCTTGGTCGTCTTATGTCATATGGTACGTGGCTAGGATGGTTAGAAGTGTCCTTGGCAAACATCATTGACGGACCAGCTGATCTTGAATAATCATCGCTGTATCTTGCAAGACCAATTATCGTCGTGGCAACATCAACATCTTTTTGAATCGATTCAATATTTCTTCCGTCGACCATGTATGTGGTGCTGTCGAACAACGCCATGATACCATTGTTAACAAAACCAATACTATCGTTTCCTCCGTACTCGGTATTATCCGTTTTTAAAATTTCACCTTCGACCTCGATGAATGCTTCCGCGGGCAAGAAGTATCTACTTGTATCTTGAACTTGTAATTCAATTCGTCCGCGTTGATTTGGTTGTCGTGCGTCGTAAGAATAATATTGATAATCACGTACTGATTCATCTTTGAAAACTGGCGCATCCATGTCAAATGCGGAATCAGGTACACGTTTGAACATGTTATGTTATTGATCATCGTCTAATACGAAGACCACTTCCTGCTATCAGACTTGCTGCTAAGTTCTTTTCCTTTTCATCAGCTAACTCTGCTAGTTTTTGATTTGCGGCTTGATTTATTATTTTACTAACACTTGAAGGCATCACTTCGGTGCTGGGTAATTTTACTGGTGGAGGTCGGACTATTTGTGGTCTAAGTACTAATCGTAATAATCTATCCTTGATTGTAGAAAATGCTTTACTGGCAGCATCACCAGCAGCGCTAATACCTTTTTCACGAATAACGTCAATAGCTTTCATTGATAGTTGCTTTGCGATCGGTATTGCTTTTGGGGCTATCCTCGAAAATAAACCCTGAACAACATCACCGAGTCCATCTCCATAAAATTTCTTGTATACAGGTAATCTTGAATTTACCACCCTGACCATAGTTGGTCCACGTTGAGCAACATGTATGATCATCTATTATAATAATTATATCTAACTGTTTAATCAGTGGCTTAGTCACTATGATAATCATCGGTAATTTCATTAATGAGGGACCGATACACGTTAATATCCATGATACCGCCTGTAAATAATCGTTGACAAATTGATGAGATTTCGTTGATAATTTCAGGAGAATTATTACCAGCTCGTTTCCCACCGATTAAAATTTCTAATCTATCTACGTCGGCAATGATATTACCGGGACAAGTAACAAGGCCACTTCCTGGAGTATTAATACCACTTCCAGTTGCGCCTTTATCGGGACCTGATAAATCAAGGATACCTGGGGATCCTTCTGGCGAATAAAATACTTCATCACTAGATGGTGAAGTAGATAATTCTTCTCGTGGTTGTGGTGATAATAACTGTTGTTGTTGTTGTTGTCTTGTTGATGATAGTCGTTGTCGTCGTTGTTGTGTTCGTTGTTCTAGTTCTTTTTGTCGTTGTTGTACTCGCTGTTTTGGTGATAGCAATGATGATGATTGTTGTCGTTGTTGTTGTCGAATTATCTCTTGTCGTTGTTCTGATGGTAATTGCATAAACGAAATATGTTCATCTATTACACGAACATATTCAATATATCTTGGATCGCCGCTTCGAACTTGATCAAGGTCACGGTATACGCGAAATATCTATTTGTACCAAGTTTCGCGACTTACAAAATCATCAGCGTATTCAGATTTTAAAAATCGTCCTCGATCATTATAAAAACTCGCAGTAATCTTAGCTAATTGTTTAATATTTTCGGCTTGTCTAATATAATTAACAGCATCTACGGTAAATTTATCAGACATATTAACCCTGACTCGTGCTTGTTCTGGTTCTTGTTGAGTAACACCTTCCGCTTGGTCTACATCCTTAGGTATTTCCGGGGTTGGCATCGCAGTAGCTATTTTCTCCGGAAGTTCTCGTAGAATTTTTTTTGTCTTTTTAGTTCGCTCCGCTATTTTCTCAGTTGATTCAGCGGTCTTTTTCAACACGGGAAGAATACCTTCAGTAGTTTTCGTGATAGGTTTAAATAATTGTTCTGCGGATTCTGTAAATTCTTCTTGTGTTGACGTTGCTGTAACTTTTGCTTGACATCATCATGAAGCGGAAGATATTTCCGTATCGCTTCTAGTCGCTCTCGAGCTAATCTTGCTGAATGAGCTCCACCGATCATTATTGATATAATAATAAACAATCTTTTTAAATCGACAGCAGCAGAGAGGGTGAGCTGACAAAAAGATGAGTATGAGACGCAAACAAAACACGCCTAACATTTGAAAAAAATATGTCAACGAACGAGTAACAAAAACGAACTAACCCCGTCGATTTCGTTATTGTGGTCTGTTTACCGCAACAACGAAATGTGTTCGGTTAGTGGATTCGGTTTAGCGTTATTGACCTTATTTTTAGCCCTTCGTAGGAACCTTTATTTTTGCTAACGGACCCTCGGAAAAAGTTGCAGGGTCCACCCTCTCTGCTGCTCTAAATCACCTGAAATCTGTGACAACACGAAATCATCTTGTCTTTACTTTCAGTATTTATAATACAGATAAGGTTATTTTGTGTTGTCACAGATTTCGTCCTGCTTTATTAATTAAACGCCGGACTCCTGTGTCTATAGTCCTATAGCAAAATAATTCGTGGCCTCCTATTCTTCATATATTCTTGCTTTATGGTATAGCTACGCCCCTGAAGTGACATCAAGCGCACCAAACTTTGTGGCGGCTCGCTTGCGTTTTATTTGGGTGCTAGCCAAATAAGCTGGCTATCCAGGTTAGCAACGAAATATCAAGACTGAAACGCTCTGGTGACCAGGCTATGCTTACGTGAAATTTTAGTCCTACAACGTAAGACCCATAAACACGAGGATCAAGGTCTTACATTAAGTTGTAGGACTACGTGAAATGTCTGTTCCGTTTCTAAAGGGGATATCACGTGTTTTCAATGGTTTGTTTGAATAATTATCACCTAAAGGTAGGTCATTTACATTTTAATCCCATACTTTAATTAAAATGCAAGCTAATATTTGAATGTAATTTGCTATAAGCTATATTTCACTTTAGAAAATTCGTCTACTGAACCGAAAGTATTGTCGGCAGTTGTGGCCGTGATTTCACTTCCTGCTTCCTTTGCTGTTATTTGTCAACTTCACAAACAGCAACTGAATATTTACAAGCCTGTACTAATGTCAGATTTGCAGGCAGATATCATATCCGGTTATTTTGGTGTTGTCAATTTTAACAAAACATGCTGACTAAGATGTGTTACATAAGTTTGCTGCAGATGCATGTGAGGGAGACAGGTTGATGGTTGCTGGCCTTGAATCCTTCCTTCATTTCAAGGATAGTCGTGACACTTGCTGTTTTGCATACTTCAGAGATTGTATTTGTTGAAAGGCACTTATGGTAAATATTGTATAGATATGGTGCACACATTAATAAAAAAAATATGTTACCCAGTTTATTTTATTTGAACCTAAATGTAACCTTTACTGTACTGGTATTGAATGTTTAAAAGGAGATTATGTTATGACTCTATGGCCATAAATTAAGTAACAAAAATGAGAGAAAACCAACAACTTTTGTGAAATTCAGAATATAATTTATTTCCCTAAAATACATCTTGAAAAATTACAAATAACTAACCGTATGATGAATGAAATCCTAAATAGTCCTAATAGTTCTATCAAAGTCCAAAAGTATCAAGTAATCCAAATTTAGTTCAGTGGAATTCATAATGAAATTGACTCTATTGTGCTGATGTGCCAACAGTCTTGATGTATTACAATAATATAATTCATTATGTCTTTAAATGAATTCATGGTAATTCCAATACAGCTACTAAATTTGAAACATCTGAGCACTTTGTAATTCCAATGAATAATTTAAATAAATAAAATCCTCTCAAATGATTACAACTATATATTATTCCTCTGAGACTGATGTTTATGCTAGGAATCATAATTTCCAGTAAACGATCTCTAATATAGAAAACTAATATGCAGTTTCAAAGCCAGAAAGAGAGTCTAATATCCGTTCTATATTAATCTAAGCTAGTCAGGAAGGTCAAGTATTTCATCATCCAGCCAGTCAGGATCTAGGTCATCCTAGCCTTCTAAGAAAACCCATGACCTGAACTCAAATTACACAAAAATGTTTATGTCAGTGAAAGTACATCTCTGTGAAGGATGCTCCCACTGTGAGGATTTGGTTCTGGGGATTGGGGTGCAGTGCTTCCAATATCATAATTAAACTATTGAAAAAGTTCCACCCAGGCTCGATTTTGGTTGGAAGTTAAATTAATAAAAGATAGATGTACAGCTTCAAGCCCCCAGTCAGTAATGCCGATGGTTAAATGTTTAAATATACAAAAAGGGTGAAATTCAATGAATAACAATTTAATAACAATTCAATAGTCAAATGATTCAAATTTCCCAAGTACACTCCTTCCGCTCAACCCATTAATAGCCTGCATCACTTGATTAGTGTGAGATAGATTTCCACCTGTCCTTGTATTCTACTCATCTGTGTATTCTTCTGTCCTATTTCTCCCCAGTTCCTTCTCTCTTCCTCCCCAGCTTCCTCCAAATTCATTCTCCTTCTTCTCAACTTCTCTATACTCTTTCTCCTCCTCCTCCACTTCCTCCTCCAGACTCCTTCTTCTCCTCCTCCACCTTCTATCCACCTTCTCTCCACTGATGAGACTTTTGTCAACTCCGACTATTCTTCTAGTCTCACTTCCGTCTCCCCTCTTGAAGACTTGAGACTCAACTGAACCGGAAGTTCTGTCCCCTAAAAAGCTTCCTTTTGAAGCTTTTCTTCCCTTAGAATCTGATTCTAAGTTTTACCACCAAATTACCAGTGGCTTCTCAGAGTAACCCTATCTCTAAGCGATCTGTCCAGGCATCTACTAACCCTTTTGCTTGCGAGTTATGAAGTTATAGTTCATATCTAAATTTTAATCACACCCTCTATCTCAGTTCTGATTGGATGTCACTGTGAACCGATCCAATCAAACTTAGCGGACAATGTCCTCTGGCTGTCTGTCCACATGGGGACAGATAAGAACATGCCCCATTCACCCTGTGGGCTTCCTTTGATCCTAAGCTAACCTCTTAACACCTAGGTGTGAATACTACAAGCCTTTATCAAATGACCTGAGCAGTTGCCTGCCAACTCCAATTTCTGGCGGGTCATGGTAACCTTGTATAAGAGATTAACACTAGCCTGTGGCAATCTTTAGACATCAAACACATGGTCGCAGTAATATTCTAGTTTATACATGACTTAATACCTGGGCTTAGCAAACATGACAATCTCACTATTTTGAAACTAAACACTGTATAAAAGAATGACCTCATCTTCAACTACAAACCCTCAATCAATTAGAAAATTAGCATTTAATGTATTATTTACTAAATGACCCTTACAATCTATAATCATTAAAATTAACACACATAATATAGATATACATAACAATAAAAAGTTTGAAAAGAACAAAAATCATGAGGCCATTCAGTAACTATAGATCTTTCAGAATCTTTGCTAGAAACATGTATGGTCCATTCACCTTTTGTGGGGTAATATTCATTAATAAGCTCTGTGTGTGTGTATGTGTGTGTGTTTGTGTGTGTGTGTGTGTGATTTAGATTTTTAACATAGCTTTAACAATAATTTTTCAGTCATATCAATATGATGTTTGCAGAATGGCAGTTTATAGTGATGCCTAACACTGGGGCATCATGCCACAGCCAAGTAGCGTGATGTCCCACCCAGTCACATTATCCTGACACCAGGCCGACCAGTCCTAACACTAACCTCTTAATGCTGAGCGTCTAGCAAGGCAGCTGTTAGTACCATTTATTATGAGTCTTTAATATGACACAGTTGGAGTTTGAACCCACAACCTTCCACATATGAGGTGGATGCTCTAACCACTAGGCCACTAGATCGGTCAATAATAAGCTGTAAATACATCTTCTTTGGTGACTGGGATGTGGAGTGGCCTGTGGGCTGTGCAGGTCACTTTTTCCTCACATGTGAAACAGACTGGTACTGATTCTGATTCCTCTTTCTTTTGTTGGTATTTAAACTTCACACACTTGATTTGGCCTTTTCCAAATCAAAACTGAAATGATTTGCAGGAAAATATCATATTATTTAGTTTGGAAGAATAAATTAGACAATATATGTTTTCAATGATGACAAGACTATCTAATGGTAAGAACTGTATATTGAAATCTCTGTGAAACTATAATATTTGTTTTAATTCTTGGATAATAGATAGATGGAAGAAATCACTCTTTAAATGTCTTATAAAATTCTGTTTTTCATTATTTAAGTAGTTATTTCTGTATATTCGCACATAAGACACATAAGAGTTTTGTATGTTTAAAACACACTTATTTTAATTTAAATGTGTGAAAGATTGATTTGCATATCATAAATTCGCATAAAATAGTTCATATGAGAAGATCTGATGGTTCCACCATTGTCAGGTTGAACTGGAGTTTTGTAAATTTCTAGCTAAAACGTAATATTCATGAGCTATAGCTTTCAGTTTGTATTTTTTAAAAGCCAAAATGTCTTTTCAATGTTGGCAATAAAGAAAACATGTTGTTATTTTGGGGGTTAATACATATGCAATATCTTTAAACTTTTCATTAATCAGCCCAATATAGATACTTTCATCATTATCAAACAGTGATGTATATAAACTGATCTATGGCTTTTATTGATTTCTTGGTGGCCTGTGTGGCTGCATAGTTGAAAGTGCTCACCTTTGCATGTAACTGACATCTCGCCTCTGTCCATATGGGTTTGAGTGCTGGCATGGTCAAAGTGTGTGTGTGTGTGTGTGTGTGTGTGTGAGAGAGAGAGAGAGAGAGAGAAATGAAGATAATTACTGGTACATACTTGCATCAATATATCTGTTGGTGTCTCCAATTTGGCATGACAAAATATTAGCAACACTGCACAATTTTGAAAATACAAGTCACATTGGGTGTTGATAACACTCCAGTCATATGAAAAATCACAGGATTTTTGCATTCTCTGAATTGACTTAACACAGTTCTAACTTACAAAGATGTGTAATAAGCTTTTTGAAAAAGAAACTTTTTCAGTCAGTTTTGTCAATATCAACCATATTTAATGCTTCACTGACTTTGTTAAATTTAGTGTTTAATGGTCATTGCTTATGATTGTGACCTATATTTCTTTCTTTATTATACTGGCTTTGGTTGATGATTTTCAATTGGCTCATGACTTTGTGGCATATACTCTGTATTATGCTACCAAGAGTCAGATTGGTGAATGGATGCATCTGGATAAATGCTGCATCCCTTTTGCTCATAGAACAAAAGAAACTTATTGTAATCTATGTTTTATTAACACTATGGCTGGCTTTAGTTAAGGTTTTGCATTTAGCTCATAATCACACAAGTTTTTGACATGTTGACTGCATCCTATCCTACCTAGAATCATGAACTTGGTGAGTGGCTGTATCTAGACAAGCTCTATATTCTGCTTGTCAAAATAAGTCACAGTGACCTTATTTCATACTGATTGACATTGTTCAAATTTTATGTTGAAAGTTTATTTCTTGGGTGCTGTGTATCTTCCAGACATGACTCGCATGGGTCAGTGGCTCTTCCTCTGTTAATAATACTGGTCACCATATATGGGCTATTATGTGCTAAAAATGGCATTAAATGACAAAAATCAAATCAATCCAGTCATCAGACATAATACTTGGATTCATCCATGTTACTGCAGTGTCCCTAAAACCAAAGACTGTCACTGTGACCTACATTTTATGCTTTATTAACAGGAGTTAAGTATTTGTGCTTATGATTACATTGATCATCTATATTTGACCTATATACATTCTAGCCTGCCCAGAAGATCCTTTGTGACAAAGGGAGTTGGAAGTAGGAATAAATATGTTTCTTCAGTTGTAAACTTTCATTTTAATGGCTATATATGTTCTGAGTTTACGAATTAGTTGAGTGGACTGCATGCTGCATGTTTTTCATGTCAGGCCTACCTGTGAGGGATCAAGGTAATTACTTACTACAAGTGTGTCATGTTGGCAGTCACTTCAAGGCTACTAAATGGGTGACTTTTCACTCAGTAAAATCTGGCTTCTAATCATGGACAAAGATAATAACTTTTTAAGCAAATTTTAAGAATAATGATTTTAAAAAACAAAATTTGTATTCTGTTTTTTTTTTAAAAAACTTATATAATCTACTTTGATATGATAGAAAAGTGCTTTTATTTTTGTATGTCTTTTATCTCTGTAACAGTAGGTGGGTGAGTGGGTAGGAAGGTAGTTTCATGGTATTCAGTGACTCAGCACAACTGTCCATAAGTGTCCCAAAAAGTTTAGATTTAAAATTTTAAATGAGCTTATTCAAATGTAACAATAAATGATTGCAGAATAATCTTTAGCTGGAAAGTAGGATAAAGTCAGTTTAGTTTTATTTTATTTTTTCATAATAATGTTTTCGATATTCCATGGAGAATAGTGAAAGTGGAAGTGAGCTATGGAATCGTTGATTATTTTCAGTTTCCATATTATGATCAGTCATTGTTACATGAAAATAATGAAGTGATTTTCTTTAGGAAGGTAATTATATGAAACTGACATTCTCTAATCAATAATAGAGTTGCATGTACAAAAGAAAAAGATGGAGGACAATCATGTTGCATGCAATTTTCTTGTATTGGTATCTTTGTCATTTATTTTGTTGTATTTGTGTCTTTGTTATTTTGTTGTATTGGTATCTTTGTCATTTTGTTGTATTTGTGTCTTTGTTATTTTGTTGTAATGGTAACATTGTTATTTTGTTGTATTTGTGTCTTTGTTATTTTGTTGTATTGGTATCTTTGTCATTTTGTTGTATTTGTGTCTTTGTTATTTTGTTGTATTGGTATCTTTGTCATTTTGTTGTATTTGTGTCTTTGTTATTTTGTTGTAATGGTATTTTTGTTATTTTATTGTATTGGTATTTTTGTTATTTTGTTGTATTGGTATTGTTGTTATTTTGTTGTATTGGTATCTTTGTTATTTTGTTGTATTTGTATCTTTGTCATTTTGTTGTAGGGATAATTGATGTGATTTTCCTATTTCTGTTATTTATACACTTGAACAAATCACATTGATTGGAATTAACATTTTAGGATTTTTGCTACTCCCGTGGTCTGAAGTATACATACAGAATATTGACCGCTGTACACTCAACACTCAATCTGCCATACTCATTGGAGGTTAAGGAGGTTAAGGACTTACAGTACTAATTCAGCCATGTCATTAAATCAATGGAAATGTCATGATATTAAAAATTCAATAACTTTAAATGTCTAAATGCTGATGATAAAACCTATATTTTTCAGTATAGATCCATCCTTGACGCAAGATTTTGTGTGGAGAAAACCAGATGTCCTTTGGCATTTTAGTTTGTCTACCTGTGTCACAATGATGCATTTTAAATTCTGCACAAAGAATCAGATGGCAATTTCAATAGTGAGTGTTCCAAAGTCAAATCTGTAAAATGGCTAAATTTCCTTAAATTAAACATATTTTTGTTCATAGGATAAGTTCTTTTCTCCAAAAGTCTATTTTTCACTCGCAACTAGTTATGGCTGCCCTTGTTTGGGGAATTATAGCTCAAGAGCCTTCAGCTCAAAGTTCATCCTGCATAAAGACATCTGAGAAATGTTTTTACTGACTTTGACATCACTAGTAAAGGAAATGATGTATCCAGGAATGTAAAAAAATCTTTACTGTACATGTAACATGCTTACAAAGAAAATATTTAAAGTTCAAAAAGAATAGAAAGAACCACAAGGTCATTCAGTAAATTATTACCTATATCAAGCTTTGAAGTTTAGTGGAAATTCTGTGTTCAGGAAAAGTTAAGAAGATTTAATGTGCTTTATCAGTCTTTGTAAAACCATAGATTAATCTGCATTTCATTATTTTTTTTCAGGTCCCAGGCAAGTTAAAGGTTAGCTGTGCAATGCATATGAGTGACCCTGAAACTCTTTAAACTGAACTAAACATGCAGCTGTTACTAGCCACTGTGGGACTACTGTTTATTGGGATGCCTTCTTCGTGTAAGATGTTGTATGGTCTTGATTCACAAAGAAAATCAAATTATAACATTGTTTACCTCATTATATTCTACACATAGAGTTTTACAGTGGATACTAAATTAGGCATTAAGTCTTTCTCATCATCCATTTCTCTGCCAGTCCATCCATCCCACATTAATTTCTGCAAATAATTCCCCTAGTTTAGTATGCAGCTTGATACTGATGAAACTTTGATGGAGTTTGTCAGCATTCTATGTGCTTTTAAGTAGTGTTATACCCCATGACTGTCTGAATGATTAACTCTCATTTCCACATGGTATCTCAATTATTATTTAATTTTAATCAGGCTGCTTGATAATGATGAGGCAGTGAATGAATTTAATTGCTAGTGTTATGTAACATCATTATGTCATTGTTATGGCATCTGATTGCCAAATGACACTACTTTCATATCAATAACGTAATTCTACTTTCATATCCATACAGTAACTCTACTTTTATATCTGTACAGTATCTTTTCTTTCATATCTGTACAGTAACTCTTACTTTCATATCTGTACAGTAATTCTTGCTTTCATATCTGTACAGGAATACTACTGTCATATCTATATAAACTCTTACTTTCATATCTGTACAGTAATTCTTTCTTTCATATCTGTACAGTAACTCTTTATTTCATATATGTACAGTAATTTTTACTTTCATATCTGTACAGTAATTCTTATTTTCATATCTGTACAGGAATAATACTGTCATATCTATATAAACTCTTATTTTCATATCTGTACAGTAATTCTTATTTTCATATCTGTACAGGAATATTACTGTCATATCTATATAAACTCTTATTTTCATATATGTACAGTAATTCTTATTTTCATATCTGTACAGGAATAATACTGTCATATCTATATAAACTCTTATTTTCATATTTATATAGTAACTCTTTAAATTAACAATTGTTTGGTTTCGGCTCATTTTTTGTAGGCAGCTTGATTTTTTTGGGGCCTTGGATGAGTTTGATATGCAGTGTTAGCATCATCAATTAAATGAATTGTAGGTCTCGCGTGTTGAACTCAATCACTTTCATTCTGTAAGATAATGTTTTTATTTATGATTGGATTTGAATTAAATTTAGTAGAGAGCTTGATATTAATGGGGCCTTTCCTGGGTTTAAGTATTAGTACTCTGCATAATTGCATTTCTGTCAAAAAAATCTGGCAGGGTTTGATTCTCAGTGTTGCTGAAATTGATATTTAGCATTCTATACCAGGTTGCTACACAGTTATTGCCCCTTATGTCACACTCACCTACTCTTTGTTTCTGCACAGTAACACCCTGAATTCTTATTGTATTTCAATAAAATTTGGTATGCAGCTTTATGATGATGACAAATTAGCCGAGTTTGATTTAAAGCATTTTGCATCATTTTTTACTAGAATTATGGCCCTTGATTGTGGGTCACACCGTCTTGTATTTACACAATAACTCCCTTTATTAGTATTGGGTTTCAGATAAATGTTACATAGAAAATTATCAAAAATTTATGAATACTATATTTTTAACTGTCCAAATAATTGCCCAGATAAATGTTCAATTAAGCATGAGTAATGAACTACTAACAGTGATATTCATGACTTTTATTTTATCCATTGGTTTACACCTTGTAATAATAATAATAATAATAACAATGAGGACTTTGTATAGTGCCTAATCTTTAGAAGCTCTAAGCGCTTTACAACATCTGACAACACTTAAAAAACATATATAATGATATGATTACAAAAATAAAAACAAACACCATGAAATTAGAAAGCAGAAAACATGCTGTAAGTAGTTAATGTAAGGAAACATTATTAGGTCTTTAAGTCTGTTCTTGCGGTTGAAATAGGTGAGTTTTAAGAGTGCTCTTGAATGAGATCACTGTGTCTTTGTGTCTAAGTTCAGTGGGCAATTTGTTCCACGTTGCTGGGCCCTTGTATGCAAAAGAATGTTGTCCATATGATTTCATTTTCATAGTGGGAATAACGAGTGTCAGAAGAGGAGCGTAAGTATCTTGCTGGTGTGTACACATGGGTGAGGTCGGATAGGTATGTTGGACTGGAGCCTGTCAGTGAAACGTAGCACAGAGAGCAAATTTTGTGTTTAATTCTGGATTGAATGGATAGCCAGTGTAGGGTACAGAGCAGGGGGAGGCATGCTCTGATCGTGGTACTCTAAGGATGATCCGAGCAGCTGTGTTTTGAACTTTTTGAAGTTTCTGGAGTAGATATTGAGACTAACCAGACAGAATTGAGTTACAATAGTCCAGTCTTGAAAGTACTAAGGAACACACAAGTGTTTTAGTGGCATCAACTGAAAGATACTTGTGAATGGAGCTGATGTGTCTCAGCTCAAGATATGCAGCCTTGCATATGTTCATGACATGTTGGTGCAATGTGAGTGTTACAGAATGCCACATAAAGCAAAAGTGTTCAAGGTTGTCTCCAAATTTGCATCATGGGTACAATCCCAGGTGGATGTCATTTCTTTTGCTATTGATCCCAACTGCACTGGTATGTTGACCACCAGCAAGATGTGCAAATATCCCTGGAGTGCAACATCACCTGTTGAGAGGGGGAGTTGATTAAGCCTGTATTAGACTGGATAGATGCAAATTAACTCTGATTATTTAAATTATGTCCATTATCTTGTTTATCTGATTAGTAACAAATCTGAAAATTGGTAAAATAGCTTGGAATGTAATGTTGATTAATGATATCGTGACACTAAGAAGGATTTGAGGCAAGGTTGTTCTTTTCTGGCATAATTACCTAATTTATAAACTAGGATATATTGGAATTGGTAGTAGATTACTGGAATAGTTTACAAAACATTTTATAATAGGACTCTGTAAGTTATAGATGCTTTCATAGTGATAAGCTGACAGGGTTGTTGTTCCTCAAGGTTGTATACTTCGACTATTTTTAACTTATATTGATAATATTACTGACATTCTTTCCTGTATATGACTGTTTGCTGATGTTACTTCATTGCAAATGATTGTAGAGGACCGATCTCTGCATGCTGGTTGTTCTGAAGAATTGTGAACAGACATACTATGAAGTTTGAAATTCAAAATTTATCCAAATTCATTCCAGCTTCTTATTTTACCTTTGTAAGACAACTTGTTACAGAGTGTGGTGATATTGTTATTTCACACCTATAAGACATTGTTGTGGAGTATGATGATATTGTTATTTCACCTCTTTAAGATATCTTGTTGTGGAGTATGAGAATATTTTTATTTCACCTCTTTAAGATATCTTGTTGTGAGTATGGGGACATTGTTATTTCACATACAAGACATCTTGTTGTCAGGTATGGGGATTTTGTTATTTCATCACTATGTTACGACCCTATGGTCACAAACTAAGTAACAGAAATGAAAAGGAAAACCAACAAGTTTTGAAAAACTTAACAAACAATTTAATTATCAAAGTTATAAATGAAAATGTGAGAGGAACTTACAGTCTTAAAAAGTGAATCCAAACTAGTCCTTATAAAGTTCTATGAAAGTCCAAAATTAATGAAAAGTTCCATATATATTTCAAAACCAGAAATGTACTGGTCCTCCAAAACCCATGTTGTCAAGATGGTATTGTCCAGAATTTCTTCAAATAATTTATAACAATTCCAGAATAATATTATAGACCAAATAATGAGCACTTTCTATTTCCACTGAACAGTCCAACAAATGTTTTCCTCTTGAATAATATCTAAGTACAACATAAAACATGTCTGCACACTTACAACAGGAACACAATTAGTGTGAATGACTCCAGAAATCGGAATGAAACTGAAATATAAACATCTATTTATAGATGCAATAATATGACCGTAACAGATTTTATTTATGTATGCACAATGAAATAAAGATATTCTGTACACATTACAGCCACGAATAAAAATTATAAAAATTAGATCAAATCATGTAGCAGGAGTTATAAAAAAAAATAGATACACATAACACCTATAAGACATCGTGTTGTAAGAATGGGGATATTGTTATTACACCCCAAAAATTCATCATCTTTTTGAGTATGGGAATACTGTTATTTCAGCTGTATAAGACATGTTGTTGTGAAAATGGGGATATTGTTATTTCAGCTGTATAAGACATATTGTTGTGAGAATGGAGATATTGTTATTTCAGCTGTATAAGACATGCTGTTGTGAGAATGGGGATATTGTTATTTCAGCTGTATAAGACATCTTCTTGTGAGAATGGGGATATTGTTATTTCACCCCAATAATTCATCATCTCATTGAGTTATGGGAATATTGCTATTTCAACTCTATAAGACATCTTGTTGTGGAGTATGGGAATATTGTTATTTCAGCTGTATGAGACATCTTGCTGTGATAATGGTGATATTGTTATTTCACCACAATAATTCATCATCTTCTTGAGTTATGGGAATACTCTTATCTCAGACATCTTGTTGTAAGTATGATGATATCATTTGGGATAATTGCAGTCAGTATGAAAACAAGAAATATACCAAATACAAACAGAAGCCAGAAGAGTTTTACATGTTATGTTACCTGAGAGTAATGAAGATATGTCTATGTTATGGGACATTATGCAAAGTGTACAGTTCACATTAACAATATATTTGCTCAGTCTAACTGAAAATGTTTTCTGACTCACTGCATGCACAACAGTTGCTTCGGTACAAAATTAGCATCATATGCTAGAATTTTGGAAGAAACAAATTGGGAAAGACTTTCTACAAGATGTTATAAACATAAAATAACCATATTTATTACAATACACCATGACATGAGTTGTCCAATAGCCATTGACATGTATTATGGATATGAATTAACTTACGAAAACAGAGACAAATGTTTAGGAAACAAGATTTTCTAACTTGCATTAGGGATATTTGAAAATAAAAATTCTCTGGCCACTAATGGAAATTGAGTCTGCCAGGTAGCCCAAATTAATATATCAAAATCACCCCTGAGGGATCTAGATAAAGTCCTAGCCTGTTACTGAACCACTGGGACATCATTTGTCATTAAGCAACTGTTGTGCATGCAGTGAGTCAGAAAACATTTTCAGTTAGACTGAGCAAATATATTGTTAATGTGAACTGTACACTTTATATATTGTCCCATAATATAGACATCTTCATTACTATCAGGCAACCTAACCCCTTGCAATCACTTGAGTCAAATGAGAAAATATTAGATGAAGTCTAAAAATTCCTAACAGAAATCAAGTGATTTGGCTAGTATTGTATTATGTATGTCTTCACACTTCCTGGTATGATCCCCAGGTGTGTATGTTGATGTACCCCACCTGCATCATCCGAGTAGAAGTTAAAATGCACTTTAATTTTAAAATGGTTCTGATCTGGCAGCCAATATGACTTCCTTGGAAACCATGTTGTTATGGCTACTCCTTCTAACCAGAAAGTCAGGTTGACATGCAGTTTTCACCACAAGACAAATTATGGTATTTCGTTCCTGAACGAAAATGGCACTGATCTGACATGAAATATGGCCAACATCACAGCCATCTTCAAAATCATCTTATAGCTACTCTTGAAAATTTATGGTCATATTGACTTGGAATTTTCACCAAAATACTTATAATATCTAGTTGGTCTTACTTACAAATGATGTCAATGTTTTATAACAACATGTCTACCATGACAGCCATCATGAAAATCTTCTTGTTATTCCTCTTGAATGGATGTTCATGTTTGTAAGTTGTTTTCACCAGAGGTCTTCAAATGATGTCTGGTTTGTCTATATGAGATTGGTGCAAGTATTTACTTTGAATATGGCTACCACAATAGGTAATTTAAAAATCTTGGTGCTAAGGAATATTAGAGAGGGTTTCAACTCTCAACTGTTAGAATTAATAAAAAGAAGAAATGGTCTTCTCATGAATTCATGGTAATTCTTTTCAGATAGTACTGCATCTAGGTATTTTTTTTATATGAGATCTGTATCTTTTTAAATAGACCCAGTATGGTATGTTTTAATAAATGTGTGTAATAAATAACTTTCAATGAATAAATACGTAACTTATAGTTGTTTATCTTCCTTACTATCACAGTGGCATTGTTATGAAAATTGCATAACATTGTGTTTCTTTTTTCAGATGCTACACCACAAGTGAAACTCATTCCCAGTGATGTGGCCTACTTCTCTAATGGAGGTTCTTTGACCTTAATTTGCACAGTAGACATGGATGTACTCATAAACTCGGTCTTATTTAGAAGAAATGCATTCATTTATGTTGGGATTTTTAATCCAACAATACCACAGTGTACTGCTACTAAATTCTCATCTAATGATGTTTCTGTTTACTATACAAATTGTGACCAAGAGAGGAACTTTACACTGATCAAACATGGGAATAATACAGAAGATCACAGAAAAAATTGGACTTGTGCAATGCTATCAAATGTAGGTGGACCATGTTTAGGAGCCAACAATCCTTGTCTCAGTAAAATTGTTATGTCTGTTCTCAGAGGTAAGATTTTTAATCAAAACCTAATTTGCATGAATCTGTATGAAGAAATTAGTGTCAGAATAGTGGCAGACAAATATAAACAAATAAAGTGGATGTTTCCCCTTTTTATAGAGCCTCATTTACAATGAAAAGGTAGCCAGCTCACCAGCACACCCATGCATATTGACAACATTTGACCAAGATAAAATTGATCTTGTTTGTATTTTAATAGTGAAAATACAGTGTGCACTTATCATATTATACAATGTATAATTCCCAACACCAGATCAATTTGAGTTATGCCAAGTGAAGACCCTTTTTAAATTGTTTTGAAGTGATAGCTCTTGACTAATTCAATTGAAGTTGATTTAATCTCGACATAAAAGATTCCATTAAATGGAAATGAATGAATGGTAAGTGAATTAATGCTTAGCCAAAAACAAATATTTATGGTTAAGTGCAAAACATGGTGTGTCTACAAAAATTAAGCTCTTGTCAAGCCCACCTTCGCATGTGCAAGATATAAAAGATAGAAATTACCATGGTGTATGTTTGCATGACTGTCTGTTTGTTGATTTGTATGTCTATTTATGTGTCTGTACAGATGACTGTCTGTTTGTTGATTTGTATGTCTATTTATGTGTCTGTACAGATGACTGTCTGTTTGTTGATTTGTATGTCTATTTATGCATCTGTACAGATGACTGTCTGTTGATTTGTATGTCTATTTATGCATCTGTACAGATGACTGTTTGTTGATTTGTATGTCTATTTATGTGTCTGTACAGATGACTGTCTGTTTGTTGATTTGTATGTCTATTTATGCATCTGTACAGATGACTGTCTGTTGATTTGTATGTCTATTCATGCATCTGTACATGTATCTACTCACTAGATTAAGCTCACTCTTCATTTGCAGCAAAATAGATGAAAGGCTTGACAGAAAGGGGATCTCTTATTAGATACTGAATGCCTCATGCCTGATTTAAGTAGTTCATTGGTTTGTAAAGTGACCTTTACTATCACATTAAATATTTTTGTAAAGTAAATCAAGATTTAATCCCTGAATTAGGTACCCTGAATGTCAAGAGAGCTGTTAGTTTGAAGAGACTGGCCCTTTAATAACAATAATAATGGTAATAATTCTTTATTTAGATATGGTAAAGCAGTTTGGTAAAAGCTTGCCTTCCTTAATGCCTTCCGATACCTAACAAAAATTATATATATGGACATTTAGAGTAACATAGTATTAGTCTACACAATCATGAAATACCAATGTGTAAATATACATGGCAAACAATCAGTAAGAAAAAGTAAAAAATAAAGTCAACATGGAAATATCCCATGCTGCATCTAAAATGATTGTACCCTGTTTTGTAAGCTTCTGTTTAGCTGTTGCACAAAGATAATAGTAGGTAAAGTGTACACACTGAAATATAGTGGTCTGATGTCATGAAAATAAAAAATTGTAACCAAATACATGTAGGTTTCTTCCAAGGCTTTTAGTGCAACTGTTAACTCCAGTTACGTCCACATATCATTTTCTTATGTTCTCAAATTTTGATCTAGTATGTCCACATGTTTCATTATGTCAGCAATGTTTAGTTATTATTAATATTTTTGTGATTGTATAAATGTGTTTTCCATTGTAGATGTCTGGTTATGAATTTATCCATTGTACTTCATGTGACTATTGAATTGTGCCATATCTCCCTTCTTTGGATTATAGTGAATAAAAACTGATAAAATCTTCCTTGGTATCATTTTGACTTCATCTATTTTTTACAAAGTTGTACAGCACATTTGTAAAATATACAGTGGTTGAGGCAGTTCCCAAGCAGTGGGATAGTTAGCAGAAGTTGTTGACAAAATTTGACAGAAAGCATCTTGGCTGAGATGGTTTCAATTTTATACAAGTTATGCAGATCCACAGATATGGCAGATCCACAGATATGGCAGATCCACAGATATGGCAGATCCACAGATATGGCAGATCCACAGATATGGCAGAATTGGCTAAGAATAAGAATACTTTTAAATGACTTCTCAAAAAGTGCTCAAAAAATTGACTAAACTTGACATTCTGTTTTTGGTTGTGTTCAATTTTACATAATTTATGCCATCAAAAGCTCGTATGCAACTTCTCAAAACATTGTCAGAATTTGACAGAAATCATCCTGTCAAAGATCAGTCAATTTATATTCTCAGCCTCAATAGCTTATATACCTGTAGATTGGTTTATTCAAGTGAACTAGGTTGGTTATATAGTAAGCTGAAGAATGAATCTTCTACAGAAGATACAGAGTTATCTACCCCTTAACTATTGTGAATTATTTTACAATGCCTTAATTATTCCTCTTTTGATAGCAAAGGATCCATAAATGCTTGAAAAAGACATCAAGAATTGCCCTAAATTTATCATTTGATACACCATCCAATATTCTCATCTTTGAATTTAAATGGTTGAAATTTTAATACATATTAGCCTACCACAAATATATTTTAAACTATTTTAAATTTTGGTTGAATGTTAGGAAGCAAACTTTGTAATAAAAAATCATTAATGATACCTTGTGAAACATGTTCAGTTAGAAATATAAATGTTTTATTAGATAATTACAGGCTATGGTATGAGAAAAATGCAGCTGAGTTGCAGTAAAGACTAAGTAAAGTTACGGTTCTTAGTGTGCCACTCTGCATTTATCAGTTGCTGCTCCTTATCTCCAAATGTCAATTTAAGGACATCAGTTATAAATAAAAGACTACCATTTTATTTACTTTCAAATCTGGGCATTTCTTATGTAGACATCTTTTACTCCTGTTCTTTTTCTATTACTTTTGATTTTCTAAATCTACTGTTTCAGAAATATGAAGTCATGCCTTGTTGATTAAGTAAACTTGAAAAACATTGATGTAAGAAGCCAATGGTCATTTCTAACAGATTATCTAGTGGATAGACTTATTTTAGAGAGATAATAATAGTAGTAGTAGTAAGCAAAAGCTTGTCTGAATTACATGAAAGTAGGGTATTCTTACCATTTTAATAGACTGCATTATAAATAAACTAAATATATTTTGATAATATCTACACATCATTTCTTTTAACTAATTTGAATAGTAGGTCATATCAAAGAGAACAAGGTACTCATATTATCCTGTTTAAATTAGTGCACATGTCTGTTTTCAGTATGACTTGTATTGTGGGTAAAAGAACATTTTTCCATTATTTAGAACATCAAATGAAATAATGCTATCCGCTATGTCTATAAACTAATGTATATACTTGCATATAAGTTGATTAGACTATAAGTCACACACGCACCATTTTTATAGCTGCAATAAGCCAGTTTCTCTTTGACCATCCTATAACTGACAGTGTATTTTTAAAGTCTGATCCATCGGAAGAGTTGACTTGTGATCAGTGAGTTAAAGTTGCACTTTGGAAAAGTAAACAAGCTAAACTGGATGGATGGATGGACAGTCACAGACAGACAGACAGAAAGACAACTTGGGGTAGATATGAAAATTAATGACAGAACTAATGTAAAATAGAATTACATTATTACTGAGTGGAACATGTCACAAATAAATTGACAACTTACAATTTGTCCTAAATCCATTATAATCCATAATGTTTGGTATTTTAATGCAATGATATGATATATCCATGAATTCAGTTAATAGGTTACATAGCAGTATAAAAATGATCTGATTCACAATATCCAGAAATATGTTGATTCCATGCATCTTACAAATAAACAATGAAAGTTATGTCCAGATTTTTGGGGATTCAATGTATCCTATAAATGTCAATATCTAATGTCATCTAGTAAAAAGTCCAAGAATTCATCATCTCTTTGATAAAGTTCTGAAATCCTCCATCGTCATCTACAGTAATCCAATTATCCATAAATCATGTCGTCTACCCATCATATATATCGTCCGACTCCATTTCTCCCTCTTCACTCTCATATGTGGTGTTTATGTGTAGACTAAGCTTGGGTTCTGTAAGTAACACTTTGATCATCATCTATTAAAGGCTGCAACTGAACACGTGTTAATTGTGCAGCAAGATCACATGGAACTCAACCACCCTCTGCTGCTTGGCACTGAGCAGGTATCAAACTCATGACTCAAAGGGTTGTCCTGTGGGAAAATAAAGAGAGTGCTACCTTCACAAGCTAAAAGGGATTAAGGTCAAATATTCACTGGAAGATGTAGAACTTTACTGTTACTGAATAGGATATCAAAAAGATTGTCATCCTAAAACAAATGAGTGCTGCCTTGACAAGCCAAAAGCTTTTCAGGTAATGTGCACTGGCAGACAACTTAGGAAATATTAGTTGGGAATAACAAATCTAACTCATGGAAAAGGAAAATACAACTTAGATCAAAACTTTTATTGCTTTAAATACAATTAATACAAATACAGGTTGTTCAGACTTACACAAAAATGGAAGTAGTTTACTTGCTAGTAAATACCCACAGTAAACTTCATTGACAGACACTCAACTTTGCAGTGGGTAGTATTTAATTTACCCATAATATTTTAACATCCAAATAACTGTATACATAAGTAACATGACATGGATAAACAGCGTATACCATATATGCATTTTTAAATGGGAATAGTGGCATGAAGACATACAAATATTTTAATTCACAGTGTTTTTATGTCCTGCAAATAGCCCTAGATCTATCAAATTTTTCATATATTGTGCTTGTAAGACAACCCCTACTGTGATGAGTCAAATTTTCAGCTTATAAATGAGTATATATGGCAACCTTTTGGCATGACACATTGAATGCCCATGTGTGTTTCTTACTTTGTCCTTGGGGACTTCCTATAAAGGTATCTTCATGTTAACAAACATTTAGTATGCATCATATTTATCTGGAAAATTGTAATGTTTCAACAAATAACTTAAAACCTGAATGGAGATATTGACATAAAACTTTAGAATTATATTTGTCATGTGAATATTGAACTGGAAGAATATTGCTGTAAACATATGGAGGAAACAATAAACATTTGGAAAACTCGGATATAATAAATGGATTCAATAAATAAAATGAATGAAGGAACAGTCACATGTACTCATTGTACTCACAAGGGAGTGACAGAACACATAAGTGGTGGCTGCGCTTGAATCAATGGAGTTTTGATGTTGTGCTGTTTGTTTTTATAATTGTACAGGTGATAATTGCAAGTTAAAAAATAAATATGAGATATTGCAAGTTAAACTTATTTTCTTATGTCCTCCAGTTATGGAAGATCAGTAGCTTATAAAATATTTTCAAAGCTTATTGTGTGCTCCAGGGGCCACAAGTTATTGCTCCATCTAATGAAAACACTAAAATCATTGTTCATGAGTAACATCCATCATTATTGAAGTTTGGACCTTACAACTGTATATGTTTTCATCTTAACCATTCTTTGTTTCTTGCCAGTACCTTCCCATAGATCAGTATTTCTTACCTTGGTTTACCTGGGTTCTTTCTCCATAGATTTACTGGTAGCCATATAGACCATTATGTGCTGAAAAATGGCATTAAGCCCAAAACAAAAGCAACAAACAACAACATTCTTTGTTCATTTATATATATTTAATAATTCTCCTATGGATTTCTTTTCTTTTACAGTCATTTACTTATTCCTTCACTTGTATTCTTGGAGTCAAGTGTGGCCAAGTGGTTGAAAGTGCTGGCCTTTACCAATCACTACCATCTCACCTCGGTCCAAGTCTCTAGATCAGCCAATGTGGGATCTGAGAAAGCTTGCCATTAGCTTCCCATGGGTTGATGGTTCTTACCAGGATTTTCCTGGGTTCACCCTCAGCCATTTATTCTGGCTACCATGTATGGTCTATCATGTGCTGGAAAATGGTGTTCAACCCAAAACGACAACAACATTCCTATTCTTACTCTATCACTCTGCTCCAGTGTTGATCTGTTCATTTAATTATTTGTAGATTCACTTTTTTTGTTCATATTATATAAAGAATGCCTGGTAAATAGCAGATATAATTAATTGGATCATTAAAGCATTATAATTTTAAATCAGATGAAAGCAGTCTTTATGAAATCCTTAATGTATGTAGTGATAATTAAATTAATACTACCTTTTCTTTCTCTCCAGTATATTTCCTTGCTGACCATGCTTTATTGTGAACATAACATAGAAGCTTGTCTCAGTTCTTCTCTCTTTTGTTAGTTGGGAATGGCTTTTAAAACAGCTGAGAATGTTTCCCTGAGAATGGTTCATGTTTGAGGAAACAATCAAAAACTTTCAGAAAGGAGTAAAACTGCTTGATAATTTCATACTTGGTTTTTTAAAAAAATTTTTATAGTTGTTATTGTAAACTTATAATGCTGTAAATGAAGATTAATATTTTCATAGCCCCTTTACTTAAAAAACACACCACAGTTCATAGAAATTACATATGCAGTAACATAAATGATTATTTTATTTAAAGTAATCAGGTATCATTTTGATCACTGAGTTGTGGGTTAATCATATCACTCTTTCTATGAATAAACCTTGTTGCCTCTCTTTTATTTGTTAATTGGAATAATTTAATGCTGCATACAGGAATATGCTGATGCTTATTATAGCAATAATAGATCACAGTAAAAGATACCTTTTGATATTACACATATTCAGCAAGCCAGAATTTAATGAAAACTCCAGATTTATCTGTGGGTAAGGAACTGTGTAAAAATATGTTTTATTCTTTTATTGTACCATGAATTATACCAGAATGGCAGGTGAAAAATAAAATATTTACAGGCCAAGGTTTTATTGTAAAATTAATTAAACCAGAATGAAGATGAAAAAATAAAATATTTGCAGGCCAAAGAGCTCATACAGTATTAGTTGTACATAGACTGAACTTGGCCTGTCACTCAGAAGAACAATGCCACAGATCTAAATTAAGATCAGTGCATAACACCATTTCAAAAAACAAAGACTTGTTAAAAAATCATTTGCTTCCACTGGAGCTTATCCTTAGAATAAACTCCCACTAAATATTAGAGCAGAAGAAGATCTGAATGTATGCAAAAGAAAATCATATGACCATTCAAAAAAAAGCAATTGTCATTATAAATACTAGAATACATGCACTACAGTTTACTTTGTTATTGTATATCATTCATCATACTCAGTTTGTTGTCTTATACTTGATGCATTTAAGCACACTTTATGATTATATTTTTAGTATTTACAATCCATTATTCATTCCTAGTTCCCCAGGGGATAGTAGTATATTTAAATGTATAACTAGTCCTCATAAAATATAGCATTATTATTATTATTATTATTATTATTATTATTATTATTATTTAGATAGATAGATAGATAGATAGATAGATAGATAGATAGATAGATAGATAAGTCAAACTTGCTTTATGTGAACAACAAATCTAATAACCTTTCCATTTATCAAATATTCTGAAATTCTAATCTGGTTTTAATAGCCACCCTTCCAAATTTTGAATGACAGAGCTTTTTTCTCTTCAATATCAAAGATCCAAGCCCATAATTCCATGCGTTGTTATCTCCTTATTAACTTTAACCAGTTCTATTTTCCAGTTCCTGTAACCACTGTTCAGTTGACAAATGGTTCAGGCCAAACATTGTCTTCATCAGTAAATATTGTCAGGGGACAGAGTACTGGTATCAGATGTAGCACTGATCCCATTGGTAGTAGACCTCGTGCATTATTCCAGTGGTACTATAGGCAAGGAAACCAGTCACCAGTATTAATTGTGGACCAGTCTATTTCCCCAACACCAGACCCCATAACAGTAGAGGGACAGTTTGAGTCAGACCTGCTGATATCCTACAGTACGTGGACACTGACAGGAAATGCATCATATCATAATATGTATGTATACTGTCAAGCTCAAGATGAGACGAACACTGGGAATTATACAAAGTCAGATGAAGTACAGATCAACATAGTGTGTATGTATATTGGTGTTTTAATTATATTGTTGTGTTATAACGTGTATGTATTGTTACGACCCTGTAGTTAAATTACATGTGTGTTAAAATTTGAATTCTTTCTAAATCTTTTTATTTCATTTTTATATCATTAAATGTAATTATTATTGTGATGATGATTATGTTTGCAGGGTCTGATATTTTATTAGAAACATCGTGTTTATTTAGAATGTAAATGTGACTCGCGTAAGCATGACTTTTGCATGACGGTTTTGTCGTTGCAAGTAAACAGTCAGAAATAGCTATATAAATGATTGGCTGTGACCACGGTCGTTTCTAATAATACTTGTTGACATTCTATACTACATTGGCGATATTTCGAAATCTCCCCGATTTCTTCATGCATGTACATAAAATGACGTATTAGTTTGCTTTAAAATACTCAGGTAGCTGCGAACTAGTCTAGAGTCACATTTAACATCTTAGAGAGTCACATTGTAACATCTTACAGAGTTTCTAAATACCTTAAGAAAAAGGTATTCTTTTGTGCTGGAAAGAGTTGTTCGTTCGTATGTATGTAGAACAACATGTGTTTTGTTATTGATGATAGCTGTACTTTGTCTACCTGTTAAATAATAATTATTTTCCCTGGAGAACCACACGACTGGCTTTGGACAAAGGCATTTGCTGAAATTAATTCTAAATTGGAACTGAACAACACAAATTGTGATTCACAGTGAAAATTCTGGACACTTGTGTAAAACCTTCGTCTGACATCATCATCCACCATCTTGGAACAGAATTGAGATTCAGACTACGTCAGTTTAGAACTGTTTAGTCACAGGACTTATGTGTTTTCACAATATTAGGACAAATGTTTGGATCTTCTTCGTAAATTGTAAGTCTTGTTTCATATATTTACCTTTTCACCGTGTTTTCTAGGGAAATAAATTATTTTTGTTAAAATTTACAAAGCTTGTTGTAGTCACTCTTTTCTTTATGTTACTTTAAACGAGCTGAAACGTAACAGTATATAGAGGTCTTAATTATATTATTGTGTCATCGCATGTATGTATATTGAAAATACTCTTATCTCTATTAACTCCCAACTGAATATTGACATCAACATGGAATTTTCACCAGTTGACTTCTTATGATACCTATTTGGTCCTAGATGAAAAAAGTACAAATCTTACATACATTATGGCTGCCCTGATGGCTTCCATGAAAATCTTGCTGTCACTACACCCCCTTTAGAGGATGGTCATAATAACATGGGGTTTTATCAAAGACTTCTAATGTGTCTACTTGGTCATAAATAAAAATAGTGACAATCTATCATCCAGTATGTCCACCACAGGAGCTAATTTGAAAATTGCCTTATTGCTGAAGAATATCAGATATTATTTAAATGCTCAGCAAATAAAATGAAGAAACTGGCTTATCTTGAATTCATGGACAATCTTTTTGGTCAGTAGAGCTTCAGTCCCTGTGAGGAACTCCTGCTTTGAATTTAATTACATATACCTTTCAATGGTGATTATTCTTTTGATTTCTCTCCTTGTTGATTGATATTCATTAGAAGAACGTCATACAAATATAGAATAAAATCAGTGTTAAAGTGCATCAACATTGCTAGACAAGGCTAACCAAGATGTATGATGCAGTGTAAACTGGATTGAATGTTGTTTTATGATGTTACATTTAAAGCGCTGTGTTTCTGAAAGGTAGAACTACTTCCAGTACTGGAAATGGTTAGACAAGATGTCTGTATTTCTTGACTGCCATTTTGCCATTGTAAAAGCCCATAGTTAGATGAGATATCTGTTTTTCAAGAATGCCAGTTTGAAGTTGTAAATGCCCATAGTTAGACCAGATCTCTGTTTTTCAAGAATGGCAGTTTGCCATTGTAAAAGTTCATAGTTAGACCAGATGTCAGTTTTCTTAACTACCAGTTTGCCATCATAAAATTCCATAGTTCGACCAGATGTCAGTTTTCTTAACTACCAGTTTGCCATCGTAAAATTCCATAGTTCGACCAGATGTCAGTTTTTCTTAACTACCAGTTTGCTATCGTAAAATTCCATAGTTCGACCAGATGTCAGTTTTTCTTAACTACCAGTTTGCCATTGTAAAATCCCATAGTTCGACCAAATGTCAGTTTTCTTAACTACCAGTTTGCCATCGTAAAATTCCATAGTTCGACCAGATGTCAGTTTTTCTTAACTATCAGTTTGCCATCGTAAAATTCCATAGTTCAACCAGATGTCAGTTTTTCTTAACTACAAGTTTGCCATCGTAAAATCCCATAGTTAGACCAGATATCAGTTTTTCTTAGCTACCAGTTTGCCATCGTAAAATCCCATAGTTAGACCAGATGTCAGTTTTTCTTAACTACCAGTTTGCCATCGTAAAATCCCATAGTTAGACCAGATGTCAGTTTTTCTCAACTACCAGTTTGCCATCGTAAAATCCCATAGTTAGACCAGATGTCAGTTTTTCTTGACTATCAGTTTGCCATCGTAAAATTCCATAGTTCGACCAGATGTCAGTTTTTCTTAACTACCAGTTTGCCATCGTAAAATTCCATAGTTAGACCAGATGTCAGTTTTTCTTGACTATCAGTTTGCCATTGTAAAATCCCATAGTTTGACCAGAGGTCAGTTTTTCTTGACTATCAGTTTGCCATTGTTATTAGCCCATAGTTAGATCAGATGTCTGCTTTTCTTGACTGCCAGTTTACAATTAAGATCCTAGACCAGATGTCAGATTTTCCTGACCCAACATAATGTCAGTTTGCTGTTGTAAAAGACCATAGTAATTTAAAATGTCTGTAAATTTTGTGATGACAAATAAGGTGCAGATTGCTCAGCTAGCAGGAATGAATAGACTTTGTTAAAATTACATTAGTATGATAGTGTAGAACAACAGTTAATATTTTAAGGCACCTACATGGCTAAAAAAATTGATGTATACTTTAACTGGAATAATTCATCTTCATGCAAAATTCAGAATTTAAAATGAAGTGAAATGAATTTATTTTATTGAAATATTTGGAATTATTAACATACTAGGAATTATTAAAATATTAGGAATTACTCTCCTAGATAACTAGATGAAGAAAATCAAAATGACAAAGAACCTTCAGTAACAGTTTATTGTCAAGATACCATGATATGCAGCATATTTGCATGGAATACATACTAAAATGACTCATCTGGGCAATGTAGATTTTAATGCATGGAATATACACTAAAATCACTCAACTGGGCCATTTAGAGTTTTAATGCATCAGGTTTTATTAATTATATTTTATTATTCAGATCCTCCATTTGTTCAGCTTTCTTCAAACTACATTCAATCTAATGTGACAGAAGGAACACAGAATTTTGTTTTCAACTGTAATATTATCGAGGCAAACCCACTGCCAATGGCAAATGGTTATAGCTGGTTCCACAGTACATCCATTATACAAGGACAGATCTCATCTTCCTATACTCTTCCAAGTGTACAGAAGTCAGATGCTGGAGAGTACAGGTGTACAGCGAGGAATGATTATGGCACTGGAACATCAAATTCCTTGTATCTCAATGTACAATGTAAGTGTATTCATCTTGCAGTTAACTGTAATGAATATACAAAATTAATTAATGTTAGTTTCACAAAAATAATTGATGGAAGTCCTTATGCCACTTATGTTCCACTTGCTTTAGAAGCAAGCAAAGAACACAAGTACACACAAAGAACACAATTATACACAAAGAACACAAGTATACACAAAAAACACAAGTATACACAAAGTACACAAGTATACACAAAGAATGAAAGTATACACAAAGAAGAAAAGTATACACGAAGAACACAAGTATTCACAAAGACTACAAGTATATACAAAGAACACAGGTATACACAAAGAACACATGTATATACAAAGAACACAGGTATACACAAAGAACACATGTATATACAAAGAACACAGGTATACACAAAGAACACAGGTATATATACAAAGAACACAGATATACACAAAGTACTTGATTACTACATGTGATACTTAAGATGTTGGCTTTCGAGACTTTCTACATCTCAAAAAAATCAAGATATCCAGATTTAAATAAAAATGGCAATACAATCCTCTCTGAAACCAAAGACACAGCTGAACATTTAAACAACCATTTATGCAGTTGTTATTTCGGTGGAAATTATTTACATAGAAAGAAGAATAAATAATTTCATTCATTCTGACAGACGCAACATTTCATTCATTCGGACAGACACTGCACCTTTCATTCGTTGTGCATAAAAATAGTCCTAAACAAAGTTGAACTAGTAAAAGTAGATTATACTTTTTTTACAAACCAGCTTCTTCTCCAAGGACTTCATGCAATTCTTACATGTAGTTTGGTTGCTGAAAATAAATTGAAAGTCATTGTTGCTACAGTATACTTTATAAGTTTTTAGTTGAACGTAATTTGCTTTTGCAGGATGAGATCACACTTCTAACTTCTTAAATGTATGTTGTCCAAGTCAGCAATAATAGAACATGATATTTCACTACATTGTGCTGAAAATTTGTGTATGGTCCTCTGGCTTGAGTTGACTTGTCTTTTAAAATCAGGAGTTTCTCATTTAATGCCATCAAGTTTCCCATACAAAGACTTCCCAAGAAGGTCTACATCATCATGCTAGCCATTTCATGGTGACCAGGGTATGAAGCAAGTAATGTGTGGAAAAGAGTAGACTGCCTCACTAGGAAGGACTGTTAGGGTTGGCAGGTCTGCATAGTTTATTTCTTGTATTTCATGTCAGCATTCAGTGTGTCAGAAAGTATGGGTAAATGTGGTCAAGAAAAGGCTGTATTAGACACATACACCATTTATTTATTGTGTATTGTGTAGTTGTTAATTTTGGTTGTCTTTGGCCTTGCAAGTTATGGGGCTTGTTGGTAAGTTGACTTGTTGACTGATTCAGGAAAATGAGTATTTTGCAACTGAACTGGAAAGAGATAGATGTATTATTGATGAGTTTGTCAGAATTTTCACAAATTGTAAACAGCATTAAACAGGTAAGAATATAATAAAAATAATTTTAAAGTTGACAAGAGAGTCATGTTTCAGTTAGCCTTTACTGCAGATGAGAGAAGTCCCCATTTCAAAAAGTCTGTCCCCAGTGTGTGTGTGTGTGTGTGTGTGTGTGTGTGTGTGTGTGTTGTCACTTCCGGTTTTGCAGTTTGCACATAGAAGTTGCTTTATTCTCATTTAAATACCAAAGTCCATCAAAGTTCTTTTTAATCTTAAAGCATTTGAAACTAATAAATGCTGAAATTATCTTTGTTTTGATATTTTATGGTTAGTCTTGAACACTGAGGTTGTATTTAGAAGTAAACTTTAAAGCAAAAAATGAAAGTCACATGTATATGAAGTGTGAATTAATATTCTCTCACCAACAGTGATCTGTTGAACCCGTCCAAAGGGTCATTTTTACTCATGGGTCACCTGTTCACAACATTCATGCTAATTCCTCTGCACCCCCAAGTAAATTTCCTGCATAAATATTTTGTATGTAATGTCATCTATTTTCTGTCATCAATGCCCATGTGTTTCCTAACCAAACAGTGTTGCTTATTGATACATAAATGAAAAACCTTAATGTTGCATACTGATAGTAAATAAAAGGCCTTAATGTTGCATACTGATAGTAAATAAAAGGCCTTCATGTTACATACTAATACAATTTCAGGTTAAGGATAGGTTATTGAAGCAGAATATTTTGTCTTACAACATATGAACTTTGAAAATATAATGATGTGTTTAGGGGGAAATTATTAAAAGACATGTATCAATTATTTATTTATTTATTTTGAAGATCTCCTTTGTTAGAGCAATGGAATGATATGCATCTTTCCAGGCATGCTGTAAGCCAGGGGTACACAACTTTTTTTGGCCAAAGGCCAGATTGTATTTTCTAAGACCACTCGAGGGCCGCAAACACTAATTTCTTTAATATAATTACTTTTCATGGGCCAGATTTCTGTGTTGTTTCAATTTGTCCTGAGGGCCAGACAGAACACATTCTTGGGCCAGATCTGGCATGTGGGCTAAGTTGTTCACCCATGCTATAAGCAGTGCATTATTTGAACACCATGAATCAGTGAGTTGGCATTCTGGAGAAAAATAAAGGGGTTTCATCTTAATCCTTCCAGTCCCACTCAACCCCACTTCAATACAATTGAAAAAAACAAAAAAGCATACAAGCTGTACTGTACAAATTACATTTTTGTTTTCAAAAGTAAATATTTAAAGAAAGAGTGAATAGCCATAGTCAAAGGTTGTTTTCTTCTTGAAGATCCTCCTGACATTATAGTGATGCTGATCGGCTCTACCATGCAGAATCAGACAGCAATACTGACATGTGAGGCATGGGGTAATCCAGCTGAGACAACCTTTTACCCTTGGGTTCACATGTGGGAAGGTTTGCTCATCAGAATGGGTCTCCAGGGCAAGAATAACTCCACTCACAGTGTACTGATACTTGACAGGTTATCTCTGGAGAGTATGGGGACGTATGTCTGCACTGGCTCCAATGGAATTATGGGAATCAGTGGAAAACTTAATCAGACTGGTTCAGAAAGCTTGCATGTCAAAGGTAAGATTTAAGAAAAGTAAAAGAATGACTAGAAAATGAGTTTCAGCAGTATTCCGAATAATGTTCACTACCGTACTGATGTACCAATAGTTCTGATGAATCTTCAGAGAAAGATAAGGCTTTGGACCACAGACAGTTGATTCATCATCATTGCCAGTGCTGCTTCACTTCAGAGTCCCTCCAAATAAAGGATATTTTAGGGCAGAGTAAATCACACACCCTTCTTATGATGAGGGAGAAGCAATAACCTCTCCATGCCTGTGGCCCTGTGATGGTCACAAGCACATCGAGTCACCCAGTCACCAGTAATCAGGCACTGGCAGTGGTCTTTGAGTACCGGTCACTATGTCATTAGAGCCCCATCAGTACATGGACAATGCTCAGGTTGAGACCCCCCTTCTCCCCCCTTCACCATGCTACTCTGTATACTTACACCAGACTAGAGAAGGGGGTTGGATTTGACCCCCCCCTTCCATATGATCCATCTTAATTAGGATGTGGTTGCATCTATTTCAGGTAACTGTCTTCCCATTTACAATGCCCTTTGCAGTCCTGATTCAGTGTCTTGAGAGTGGGATTGTAGGTTTTCCTCAATTATTTTTGTCCAGTGTCCCCATATCTTGACCAACGTACACCCTTTGGGAATACTTTTCAACCCTGGGCATGCTTTGTCACCAGGCAGAATTGAAAAATACATCAACTACTTCTCATTATTGCACATTCATGTATGTCTGTGTTGGCAATGGCCATCATGTCTACTAATGGCCAAAGTCGCTTAAGGCAACAAAAATGTAGATGATAATATCCATTATAAATGATGTTTTGGAAACTAAAATGATATAATTCGTTGTATATTCTGCCAGCTTGCAATGTTAAGTCTCTGATATCCACTAGAGTAACATTCTTGAGGTTGAAGGCACACTTATGGCTATAAAAATTTAATTCAAAGTTGAATTAATGACCAAATTGATGAGAATCATTGAAAAATGCTGGTAGATAATGAGTGAACACAAAAGATAATGAGATCAAGATCAGAAATGGAGAACTGCATTGTGCAGCTCATTTCAAGTGAATCAGATGTTCAGACATTAATATTTTGATGAGTTACATGAGCACTTTATAAAATGCTTCTTACAATGAATTAAGTGTCCAAGAAAAAGCAGAGTGCTGACATCAAAGTTAAGGTAAGAAACCTCAAAGCAAATAGGAGTGTTTAATTGTTTTAATATTACTGGTACAGAATTATCTTTCGTCCCTTTAAAATATTGTTTCCCCCAAATTTGGAGGATGTGGAATGAATGGATACACATCACTTGTTTATGTATAGTCAAAAAAGAAGGAGGGGCCAGCCTTCTTCCCACCAATGATCAAGAAAAGTTGAAATGCATTCTCATCTTCCTGCCAATATGCTATTTTTCGACAATGATACATAAGGTCTGAAAGTCCTCTGTCTAGTGGGCAAAAGCAAGGAGAGGATAATGAGATCACTGAAGAACAACAGAAATGATGCCTCTTCATCCCTTTGATTCCCTTACCTACCCTCACTTGTTGACTTAGGTGTCAAAGGATGAAGAGATCTGGTCTTTCAATAAGGCAGCAAATGAATTGGAAACTGCACAGGAATTCTCTGATAGCTTGATTTCTCTAAGATCAAAATTTAACTACCTCTTGATATGGTGGGTATATTGGGACCAGTTCATGACCAGAGACCCTATGCACTCCCCAAAACCCCACTCCTATCTCTTCATGGATGCATCAGATTCATGTCTGGCACTTAATAGAGCCAGGGGGTCAGTTTCTTCAGGTTTCATGTTTCCTGGAAGAAACTAACCCCTACAGAAACAATTTAGAAATGAGTATGTCTTTTGAAACCTACGGTTGTATGTCAACCAAGTAAGGAGTCATTGTGTGATTGTCTCTGGTGACCATGCAGTGGCAGTGCACCTCAGGTGACAAGGAGGCTCTTGTTTGTAACATTTCTTTACTGGGCAAACCTCAGATGGGATTGCCATCCAAGTTTTACACACATCTAACAAGAAGAATATTCTGGCAGACAGTAGAGGCAAGGTATTCCTTATGGAATGGTCTCTAAACCAATCTGTAATAGGGTCACTGTTCAGACTGTGGGTAGACCTTATGTGGGCTTGTTCACAATGAGACTGATTAAAAGCTCCCTTTTTACATATCCTCAGTCCCAGATCAGAAGATCTTGGCACTGGATGCTTGGAGTCTGATGTAGGAACGTCTGTTTGCTTACACCTTCCCACAAAAATGTTACAACCAACACACCATTATGCTTAACAGTGTTTATTAATTTTATGTGCAAATGAAATTCAAAGATAAAACCTTGAATAAATTTTCAATATCATAAAAGAAAAATTAACTCAACTTGGGTTATAAGATTGCTTTATTTGGGCAGTTATCAATACCATCAGCTTACCTGGTAAACCGTATCTAAAAACAGGTAAAATAGGTACACAAATGAATGAGGATTTTAAACCTTGTTTTTGATGTAATTTGTTTATTATCTGTTAAGACCATCATATATTATGTTTTCTATCTTGCAACTAGCATATTAACTTAATATTTCAACACCATTCTGATAAAATGCTTCAGCTATTTTTAACCAAGTAAAGGAAATTGTATCAAATCCCCAAATATGACATAGTAGCAAATGATGGCTCATATATGAAAGTAGCTTATTCACCTCCCACATTATTATAAGTAAAGCCATTTATTTTTCTCATCTAGGACTCTTAATCATTGCCTTGTTATTATGCAGCTGAACTGATCAAATTTATGGGTTATCACTGAGTTGGTGCACTTTGCATATAGTGTATGCAGTTAATATTTTTTGTTATCTTCAAAATGTTAACATATCACATTATGTGAATCTAACGGATCCAAATAAGTCATGAAATTCATGAACAGTATTCTCTTTACTGATTGACTGTGATGGGGGGATATTTCCTTACCATGTCTTCTGTAAATGTTTCTTATTATGTGATGCAAGTCTGACTCTAATGTGTATGTCTACATCTACTGTTCCAAATAAATACAGTCATGGATACATTAAATTTAGAATTTTTGTGATCATCTGATCACATGAATATCCAACAACTGGAATGATTAGTTGAGGAACTGACACCCTCTAGGTGAAAACACTATTAATATTCTCATCAAAACTGATATACATGTATATGACTCATCTAACCCAACCTGAGTCAACTATATGACATAACACATGAATTCCCAACAAAGATCAATGTTGAAAAATTATGTTTTCAGTGTCAAATGTTCTATTGGTTTGGAAGGACTGTTGCTCTTTGAATTATTATTTGTAATCAAAAAATCTGCTTTTCAATAACACTGGTTATTAACTTAATGTCTGGGAGTCACCATTCTTTTATGTTCATCAAATGAAAGATGCTGCATCTGAGCCAGTATTGGCCAGATTATTTCTTTTCTCTCTCTTTTCCATTAAAATAAAAACTGATGAACAGAATCTAAACTAGTAATGATTTAATAATATTTAATTTATGAACAGAATCTCAAACTAGTAATGATTTAATATTAAATTTATGTTTGCCTATAATAGCATTTTTACTACTTTCTAAAGCAGAACATTTTCATAACTATTCAGCTAATCCAGCATCATAATTACAATTATTTGTATTGTCATTGTTTTTGGTGTAGGCAGCTAATCCAGCATCATAATTACAATTATTTGTATTGTCATTGTTTTTGGTGTAGGCAGCTAATCCAGCATCATAATTACAATTATTTGTATTGTCATTGTTTTTGGTGTAGGCAGCTAATCCAGCATCATAATTACAATTATTTGTATTGTCATTGTTTTTGGTGTAGGCAGCTAATCCAGCATCATAATTACAATTATTTGTATTGTCATTGTTTTTGGTGTAGGCTCTCCAGATCCCTGATGTACACTATTATGTTCTTTAGGACCACTATGAACTGAGTGGGTTTTTTTTCCATTAAATATCTCCAGTCAGTAGTAGGAGAAATATAAAACTTACTGCATTGTGTCAAATCATTTTTGATCTATGGTATTATCTATTGGATAAAAATCCTTAGCATCAGGTAATATTATTTTGCATCCTGACAAAAGATTTTATATCAGAAAATAAATGCAAAACCATTTTATTATTTTTACTAACTCTCTTACACCTTTTTATCTGATAACTGGCATTAAGATATGCCATGTCCAGATGTTGCCAACCATACTGCCATGCTATTAATGTATGCCATGTCCTAATGTTGCCATCCATACTTTCATGACATTAAGGTATGCCATGTCCAGATGTTACCAACCGTACTTCCATGTCATTAAAATATGCCATGTTCAGATGTTGCCAACCATACTGCCATGCCGATGCGATATGCCATGTACTGATGTTGCCAACAATAATGCCAAGTTTATTCCATTTTGTGACAAATTAATTTTGCAGTATACTCAATATCTGTTCATTGAATCATCACTGTCAAATTTGAAAGCGTGTTTATAAGAAATGTGCCATGACCTGCATGGAAAAGAGTTACTGTCAATGTAATTTACAGATGAAATCTACATCTCTTTAGCAGATATGTGGAAATATTTAATGAGTGAGGTGGAAACATTTTGTCACAAGTGACAATGCAAAATGTTTCCACTTCACATATGAAATATTTCCATATATAACTCAAAAGTGTAGATTTTCACTTTATTAAATGTTTTTAAGGCAAAAGCATTAGGTTTTCAAGAATTTGTTTGTCCATTTTGTGTCATTGTGATTAAATGCTGAATTACTACATCAACAATTGTTCAAAATTTTACAGTAATTTTAATGCAGTGTTACAGGTATCCATATCCTATATATTATTATTATTATGTAGTTTTTATTTGAGTCATTTGGTTAATGACAATTTTATTCTAAGATTCTATAACTTGATTATGTACTGTAATAAGAGTACATGTATTATGTAGTACTATTTCCATTCATAAATCAAGGTCAAATTGTCATGTTCATGTCAAGAAGCTATTTTCAGTCTAAATAGGCCTTAACTTTTGAATGCATGTCAGGTCAGCATTATGTTATCTATGGAGTATATTTGTACTGTAGATACATTACTCACCTGGCTGTTGAATGGATAAATTATGTTCAGATATTTTGAAATGTAAAATAATTAAATGTTCAGGAATCTTATTTGGTTAATTTGAATTGTTTATTTGCAGCATATTTAATGACTATATAAAGCAGGTAGATGTGCAGCATTCTTATTCTACAGTTATATTCCATTCTTGTACAGTTATAGTCCATTCTTGTACAGTTATAGTCCATTCCTGTACATTTATAGTCCATTTTTGTAGTTATAGTCCATTCTTGTACAGTTATAGTCCATTCTTGTACAGTTAGATTCCTTTCTTGAACAGTTATATTCCATTCTTGTACAGTTATATTCCATTCTTGAACAGTTATATTCCATTCTTGTACAGTTATATTCCATTATACAATTATATTCCATTCTTGTACAGTTATATTCCATTCTACAGTTATGTTCCATTCTTGTACAGTTATATTCCATTATTGTAGATTCCATTCTACAATTATATTCCATTCTTGTACAGTTATATTCCATTCTACAGTTATCTTCCATTCTTGTACAGTTATATTCCATTCTTGTACAGTTATATTTTGTTCTTGTACAGTTATATTCCATTCTTGTACAGTTATAGTCCATTCTTGTACAGTTATATTCCATTCTTGTACAGCAATATTCCATTCTACAATTATATTCCATTCTTGTAAAGTTATATGCCATTCTACAGTTATATTCCATTCTTGTAGTTATATTCCTTTCTACAATTATATTCCATTCTTGTACAGTTATATTCCATTCTACAGTTATAGTCCATTCTTGTACAGTTATGTTCCATTCATGTACAGTTATAGTCCATTCTTGTATATTCCATTCTACAATTATATTCCATTCTTGTACAGTTATATTCCAGTCTACAGTTATAGTCCATTCTTGTACAGTTATATTCCATTCTTGTACAGCAATATTCCATTCTACAATTATATTCCATTCTTGTACAGTTATATTCCATTCTACAGTTATAATCCATTCTTGCACAGTTATATTCCATTCTTGTACAGTTATCTTCCATTCTTGTACAGTTATATTCCATTCTTGTACAGTTACATTCCATTTTTGTACAGTTATCTTCCATTCTTGTACAGTTATAGTCCATTCTTGTACAGTTATATTCCATTCTTGTACAGTTATAGTCCATTCTTGTAACAGATATGAGAGGTTCTAGATTTATTTATTTACTGATCTTTGAAATTGCAGAGTGGAAACATTTATTCTGAACAGGCAGTACCTTTCTGGATTACTGTGAAAATATTCAAGGACTTGGATATTTTTTAATTCACTGGATTACCTTGAAACATTCAAGGACATATGTGCCATTCAACTTTCATTGGATTTACCTTGAAGTATTAACTTTCATATATTAGAACAGTGCCTCTTATGTGGTGCTAGTACATAAGCACATTAGAACTGTAATTTGGAATACTTTTGGAGCATTTCCTGATGACTGTGGAATTGATAGTACCTTTAGGAAATTCTAAGAACTCATACCATACTGTAAGTTATTTTTAATTCTTTCACTTTGTGTGTTTTTATATTATAAGAAAATAAATCTTATGTTTTGGATATTGAATGCTTGTTGGGTTTTACTTTTTCTTGTCACATATTTTCAACCCCTAGGTTGTACTAAAAAACATGGGTGCTCATCTCATTTGAATATTTTCAGGATTTGAATTTCATTTGAATATTTACAAAATTTTAATATTTCAGAGATTTTGATATTTCAGGAGTTGTTTTGACATTTGAATTTCACTGTTTGAAATTCTAGTAGGCTCTTGTATTTTGATATGATAGTTTTGAAAATTTAAGTGAAGGTGACAATCTTTCACTATGACATGCAAAGTTGACAGTTTTATCTCAGATCCTACCGAGGAAGGGTTAGAGTCCTTCAAAACGGATGAGTTATTTGAGATTACTAAGTAGTATGAACTGTTCGAAGTGAAGGTTTCCTCCATGACATAAGAGATCAGGAATATTTTGATACTTTATTTGGTACAAAAGGGTGTTCTTGTCGTGGGTGTTTGGGGTTTAAAACAGTCTCCATCTGGTTTGGACAGCAAATTAAAGGAATTGAAGGAAAAGAACCAGATGGAAGCTGAGTTAGAGAAGCTTTGGTTTCAGTGGGAGCAAATGAAATAGACAAAGAATGGAGAGAGAAAGAAAGAGAAATAAAAGTAAAAGAGAAAGAGAAAGATAGGGAAATGTATAAGGTACAATTAGAAATGCAGAAGAAATAAAAGAAACATAAGAAAGGATGGAAGAGAAAGATAGGGAAATGCAAAAGGTACAAATAGAAGTACAAAAGCTACAAATGGAGATACAAAGGCAAGAAAGAAAGAAGGAGATAGAAAGTCAAGAAAAAAAGGAGGAGATAGAAAGGCAAAACAGAAAGAAGGAGAGACAAAGGCAAGATAAATGAGAGAGAGAGCATATGGAGTTTAAAGTAAAGGAATTGTAACTGACCAGCAAAGGGCACTCTCAAGTAAATACTGTACAGGTTTATTTTGGATATTGCCAAACATATCAGGCAGGTTGCTCCTTTTAGAGAAAAGGAGGCACAAAAATATTTTCATAGTTTTGAGAAGATTGCTGAAAATCTGAAATGACCAAAAGAATATTGGACTTTGTAAGTGCACAGCGTGTTTATTGGTAAAGCTCACGATGTGGACACTTCATTCCTTTCTGGTCAAGCTTGTGACTATGATGGGGTCAAAAATTATGTTTTGAAGGCTTATGAGATGGTGCCTGAGGCTTATCATCAAAGTTTTAGAAATTGAAGCAAAGAAACTTTGCAAATTCATCTTAAATTTCCATGGGAAAAAAAGTGATTGTTTACTAGATGGTGTACAGCCAAGAAGGTTGACAAAGATTATGATCATCTTAAACTAATTGTATTGATCGAAGAGTTCAAGAATTCTGTCAGTAATGAACTTACCTTGAAGAGAAAGGGGTTGTAACTGTACATATTCTGATTATTCTTTGATACACAAGCTTCCATTTGTATCATCCTATCAACAGGTTCATGTTAATAAAGCATTTCAGTCTCTTTTGATTATTTATAAATCTCCAACTTGTATAATTGTGAAGAATCAAATGTCTGATAAGACGGATCAGAAATCCTTATCTCTTCCCACGTGCACTTATTATAAGAGAAAAGGCACATTATTTATGCATGCTCTAGGGTGAAAAATAAGCAACAGAATTATAAAAGAGCTGTTCCAAATGCTTTTGTTTCTAAGAGGTCCAGTTCATGGTTAAGTGTTGAAAGAGATACAGTTGTTGGGGCTAGCTTATTCCAGTCTGATTTTGTTATGGAGAATAATGAACAATTCATGTTGAAGGGTTCAGTATCACTTGTTGGTAAATTAGGTAAAGTTGCTCTTATTAAGATACTGAGAGACACAGGAGCTTCTCAAATTCTTTTGTTATTAAGTACTTTACCACTTCTGGAAAGTCTTTTTCTAGTGAAAGTGTTCTAATACAGAGAGTTGAATGTGGATTTGTTAATGTTCCTCTCTATTGTGCTAATTTCTCATCAAACTTAGTTTTGGGACCCGTGACTGAAGGAAATGCAATATCTTTGCCTTTTCAGGGTATTCATTTGTTATACTAGGTAATAACCTAGCTAGAGATAAGGTAGTGGCTAATCTACTTGTAACTGACAAGACTTGGGTAAGGATTAAAAAGTTGATCTAATTGAAGTAGAAATCCCTGGTTTATATCCAGCTTGCACAGTTACTAGAGCTATGGCAAAATATGCTCATGAGAATGATGTTAATCAGGATGCTATTCCATTAGCCGACATCTTTTTGGGTCAGGCTTTTAATGAGGTCAGTCTTGCTCCTAGTTTGGATCAGTCAGGAAGTATTGATAACAGTGCTCTTTTGGATGCATATTCTCTTAATTCTAATCAGGGTGATTAAAAACAATCAATAGTTGTCTTAAGGGAAGAAGATTCCAATCCCTCCTGTTTCTTTCAGAAGGCTGTTAATGAAATTGATGCCAAATGAAAAGTAACTTAATACTTCTTGAAGAATGGCATCCTTAAGAGGACATGGAGGCCACCTGAGGTACCCGCTGGTGGTCAGTAAGCTATCAGATTGTTCTGACCTAGGTTGCGCCGACAGGAAATTCACAAGATAATAAATAAATTATATTGGCTGAAAATTAAACATGATGTTTCTAACTTTTGTAGATCCTGTTATACTTATAAAATGGTAGGAAAACCTAATCAGAAGATACACAAAGCTCATCTGGAACCTCATCCTGTGTTTGAAGAATCCTTTAGTAGAATAATGGTAGATTGTGTAAGTCCTTACTTAAGACCAATGAGGAAGGTGTGCAGTTGTTGTTGTTTTGCTGTTAGGGAGTCAAGTTAAAGAGTATTTAGGTTTCAGTCCTTGTGAACTTGTTTTTGGATATATTTTCCTTGTGCCATTTAAACTATTGAAAGTGAGACTTCTTTCACCTGAATAATTGGACATGAACATTCATGACTATGTCTCTGATTATAAAGACAGATTGTTGATGTTCTGCAAGGTGGCAAGAACTAACTTTTTGTCTGTTCAGTCAAGAATGCCAGGGAACAGAAAGTAGAAACAACTTTGCCACATTAACTTGTTAAAAGAACATGTTGACAGAGATAATGAAATTGCACAATTAATTTAGTATTACATGTTCCCCACACACAGCATGATGAGAAATGAGATAGCAGTGACTTTGAAGTGACTAATCTTCACAATTCTGAAATTCTGGACAATCTGGACCAGACATTTTTGCTTCTGCTGCTACAAGAGATGAATGAACTGAAGCACCTACTAAAAGATATGAACACTTATTTCCAGATATTCCAACATGAACAAATTAGATCTTCCACAACATTAAAATTAAATTCTGTGCCTTTAAAACAACATCTTTATTGGATGAATCCTCTCCAACAAGACTATTTGGAGAAAGAAGTTTAGTATTTGCTGGAGAATGAATGTATTCTAGTGCCAAACCAGATAAGAGTTTCTGCATGTGTACTGATTACAGAAAAATTAACAGTGTCACCAAGACCAATTTGTTTTCAGTTCCCATAATCAATGACTGCATTGACAGAATAGGAAATGAGAAATATGTCACCAAGTTTGACCTGTTGAAGGGATTCCACTTATTCAGATAGCAAAGAAACTTTCAGCATTTGAGATCCAGATGGTCTTCATGATACAAAGTCATGCCATTTTGGATTAAGGATTGCTCCAGTTCTTTCCAATATTTGATGAATATGAAAAGATCTGGTGTAGGAGATCATGATGCTTACATTGATGACATCATCTGTAATGACAACTGGTTGTTGTTGTTGTTGTAGGTTTTAACGCCATTTTTCAACACAAGATAGGCTATACATGGCGGCCAGTATAATTGGTGGAGGAAGAACCCTGGAAAACCCCGGGAAGAACCACCGACCCACGAGATGCTACTGGCAGGCTTTCTTACATGCCCACGTTAGCCGAGCCTGAGACTCGAACTCACGCAGACAGAGGTGAGATGGCAGTGATCCGTAACGGTGAGCGCTTTAGACCACTCGGCCACTCGGGGCCCTGCAATGACAACTGGAAAAACATACTCAGTGAAGCAAGTTTGACAATCAGCTTGAGTAAAAGTGACTTTTACCATGCTTGTGTTAGCTTTTAGGGCATGTTGTTGGACATTGTCAAACAAAACCTATAGAAGTTAAAGTTAGGCTATTTCTAAATTCTCTATACCTATCAGTAAGAAACAACTGATAAGATTTGTGGGTATGGCTGGATATTATTGTGGGTATGGCTGGATATTAATGTGGGTATGGCTGGATATTATTGTGGGTATGGATGGATATTATTGTGGGTATGGCTGGATATTATTGTGGGTATGGATGGATATTATTGTGGGTATGGCTGGATATTATTGTGGGTATGGATGGATATTATTGTGGGTATTGCTGGATATTATTGTGGGTATGGATGGATATTATTGCTTGAATTTCTTGCTGGAATTTTGCTCAAGTTTTTCCATAATTGCTGAACATCTAATTTATTAAGTAAGAAGACCAAGCTTCACTGGTCAGACAAATGTCAGGAGATCTTTGATAAGTTAAAGACTATAACCAAAAGTGTACTGGTTCATTCATCCCCAGACAAATGTCAGGAGGTCTTTGATAAGTTAAAGACTATACCCAAACATATACTGGTTCATTCATCTTCAGATTTCACTAAATCATTCAAAATATCTGTATATGCAAGTTGGTATAGTATTATAATAGGAAAATAGAAATGGTGCAGATCATCCAGTGTGATAGGATGGGATGGTGAGAGAAGATAAAGAAGAAAAAATATGTTAAAGACCTAATTATGGAAATAGGATCTGTATAGCATACATACTGGTAGATATATTTCCTAAATGAAAAAAGAAATAATTTTCAAACGTTATTGCCACTGTGTCAATAAAAGTGGTACCACCACTGTGGCAAATTAACTTTTCTAAGTGTTACAACCTAAGAGATGGTGTTTAGTGTTTATTTTTTAACGTAAAATGTGGCTGTTTATGGTAGGATGCATACAGACAAAATTTGCATTTTATTGTGGTAGAGTAAAGTTATTTTGTTTAAGAAAATAAAACAAAATATGGTACTGACCATTGGTTAATGGTTGTTATACAATTAATTTTATTATGTGGGTGGTAGGGTATTGGTTTTATTATGTGGGTGGTAGGGTATTGGTTTTATTATGTGGGTGGTAGGGTATTGGTTTTATTATATGGGTGGTAGGGTATTGGTTTTATTATATGGGTGGTAGGGTATTGGTTTTATTATTAGGGTGGTAGGGTATTGGTTTTATTATGTGGGTGGTAGGGTATTGGTTTTATTATATGGCTGGTAGGGTATTGGTTTTATTATATGGGTGGTAGGGTATTGGTTTTATTATGTGGGTGGTAGGGTATTGGTTTTATTATATGGCTGGTAGGGTATTGGTTTTATTATGTGGGTGTTAGGGTATTGGTTTTATTATATGGCTGGTAGGGTATTGGTTTTATTATGTGGGTGTTAGGGTATTGGTTTTATTATATGGGTGGTAGGGTATTGGTTTGATTATGTGGGTGGTAGGGTATTGGTTTTATTATATGGGTGTTAGGGTATTAGTTTTATTATATGGGTGGTAGGGTATTGATTTTATTATGTGGGTGTTAGGGTATTGGTTTGATTATGTGGGTGGTAGGGTATTGGTTTTATTATGTGGGTGGTAGAGTATTGGTTTTATTATGTGGGTGGTAGGGTATTGGTTTTATTATATGGGTGGTAGGGTATTGGTTTTATTATGTGGGTGGTAGGGTATTGGTTTTATTATGTGGGTGGTAGGGTATTGGTTTTATTATATGGGTGGTAGGGTATTGGTTTTATTTTGTGGGTGGTTCGGTATTGTTTTGTGGCCTTGGTCTTAAGCATCTGGTCAATACTTCATATCTGTTAACATCCCATCTAAATATGGATAATTGTACATCTACAATTCCAGTCTTAGAGATATTTCTTTTGTTTTTCAGGAACAGCATATATTTTGGTTGATAATGCTAGATTTATTGGGGACATTGGTCTCACTGTCAATATGTCCATACCATTCTACAGTGATCCCACCATCGAGAGCTTTGTCATTCAGACAAATGGCAGAAATATAATGAACACAAGCAGGACCATGACGTATCTTTCCATGGACATTGTAAATTATCAATTTTATAACAAGGCAATCCAGCTGGATGCTCAAAAAGCAAATTGTGTGATTCTAAATGTGACATCAGAAGATTTTGACAACTATACTCTTGTGCTTACAAACTCCATTGGCAGAACATCATTCCAATTCCATCTGGACCCATTTGGTAAGTTGTGTATGATACACATCTTTATTTAATAATAATAATAATAATAATAATAATAATAATAATAATAATATATTTAATGAGGGTAGTAGCATAATTGCTCAGTATACAGATGCATCTAGCATCCCTTATGACCCCGATCTGCCCTTTATCCTTTGTTGTCTATCACAAACATGTGTATCAGTATAGTAATTGGAGGGACCATATGAAAACAAAAATATATAGTGAGTGTCTGTTCCTTTCTGTCATCAGTTTTTTATTTTAAAGATCTATCTCATATCCAACACAAGGCAAAACTATCTAGTTATGACAAAGTTGTATATATAAATATGTAAAGGTAATCCAAGAATATAAGGCAGAATTATATATTGAGTGGATAGATTACTTTTCATCATCATCATCATCAATCCCTTAACCCAAGAGGTCGTTGGGGCACCACAGTTGACTTTACAACCAATTCTCTCCATCTTTTCCTGTTCTCTACTGCCCTTTGGGAATCTCCAAATCCCATGCCTGTCCACTCCTTAATGTTGTCTTCCCACCTCTTTTTATGTCTGCCTCTTCTTCTGCACCCTCACACTGTGCCTTGCAAAATTGTTTTTCCAGTCCAGATGATCTTGAGACATGACTGTACCACTTTAGGTTGCACTTTTTTACAGTGGTCAAGAGGTCTTCATAGGATCTGATGGCTCATTGGATCCTGTTGTGGACTTCTTCATTGGTTACATGGTCAATGATGCCCAAGATCTTGTAGCATCTCATTTTGAAGGTTTGAATCCTTCTTTGTAGATCTGATGTGAGCATCCATGTTTCACAAGCATACAGAAAGATGGATATGACAAACGAGTGCATCAGCCTTATTTTGGAACCAAAAGCAATGTTGGTATCTTTCCATATTGATCTCAACCTTGTTATTGTTGCTGTTGTATGAGCAATCCTGCAAAGTAGTTCTGGTTTGGAGCCCTCATCTGTGATAACTGATCCCAAGTACTTGAAGCTTGTGACTCTTTCCAGCTTCTGTCCACTGACCTTTATTTCTGCACAGATGCCATTGGTGTTGTTTGTCATCAGTTTGGTTTTTTAGTGCTAATCTCCATGCCATATGCTGTGGAGGTTGTGTTGAGGTGCTCAACCAAGTCAGCCAGTTCTTTTTCATCTCCTGCAAAACCATCAATATCATCTGCAAAGCAAAGGTTGATGATTGTTCTTCCTCTGATGCTGACAATGCCCCTGTGGTCATGCAAGGCATCCTCCACAATCCTTTCCAGGAAAATGTTGAAGAGTGTAGGTGACAGTATACATCCCTATCTGACTCCAACTGCTGTTTGAAACCAATCTCCTCTGCTGCCGTTGATGAGGGTAGCACTGGTGGCTTTGTCACAGAGGTGCTCAACAACCTGCATCAGGTTTGAGCTGATGTTTTACTTCCTCATAGTTTCCCATAAGGCTGCATGCCATAAACCTATCAAAGGCCTTTTTGAAATTTATAAAGACATTGTATTTCTCACAAAGGAATCTGAGATTGAAGATTTGTTCTGTGGAGCTCTTTCCTGTTCAGAAGCCTGCCTGCTCTTCAGCAATAGTTTTCTCTGCTTGAGGCTTTAGTCTGTTGAGAATTTTCTTTTCCTGATGCAACAAGTTTTTAAGTTTAACAGATTCCCTCTCCACGACACTTTTTAGTCATATAACATGTATGAGTCACATCGATAAAGCTTGTATCTCTTAATATTTTGGTGCCATTTTTTTAAAAATTTAAACTGTTCACTACATTATATGTGTATCAAAGTAGAATGACTCTGTGAAACATGGTTTCATATTCAACAAACCTGTCTTTTCTTGGAACTGATTCATGTGCAGTTGCTATAATTTGAAAATATAGAAGTTAGATGGTCTAATGATGAATGAATGAGCAGCTACCAATGGTCACACAACAAGAGTTTTGAACTGTAATTGTTATTCTGTGTATCAGTTGCTCCTGATGTCTTTGATCTGAACTTGAAAACATTTTTAAAAAAAATTTAATGGGTACCAAGTTGTCCATTTTATTACCTGGTTATTTATCAGTGGGTAGGTACCCAAATACCCAGGTACCCATTGGCAACTTTACCTAAAGTCAATGCTTTTATCCATTTAGCCATGCATGGTGTTCTGTACTCAGTAACCTTTTAGCCTAGTCAATGTTTTAATCCATTTGGGACATGCAGGGAGTACTGTACTTAGTAATCATTTAGCCTAGTCAATGTTTTAATCCATCTGGAAATGAATTTCTATTTACAATTTTTAATCTGGTAATAACTTCTTATCACAAAAGTTCCCTCAAGGTACAAATCAGTATAACAGACTTCCATCTGCACCTTTACATTTGGCCTATTAGTCCGATGTCAGACAGTGAGTTTGCATTTGGCTTTTTGACAGATGTCAGTCAGTGACTTTGATTTGCCTTTTAGTCAGATGTCAGCCAGTGAGTTTGCATTTTGGATTTTTGACAGATGACAGGCAGTAAGTTTGCATTTGGATTTTTGACAGATGGCAGGCAGTGAGTTTGTATTTGGATTTTAGTCAGATGTCAGCCAGTGAGATTGTGTTTGGGTTTTAGTCAGATATCAGGCAGTGAGACTGGGTTTGGGTTTTAGTCAGATATCAGGCAGTGAGACTGGGTTTGGGTTTTAGTCAGATATCAGGCAGATATCAGATATCAGGCAGTGAGTGACTTTGGACTCTTAATACCTTCCAAGGGTAGTTCTTGTAATTGGTATTATATTGCCAGATTTGTGTTGATATGCTAAGAAATTATATATGTAAATAATACATACATTCTAAGACACAAATTAGCATTAACTTGAATATTACATAATGACTGTCTCTGTTTGATGTGAATTATACCATACAATATATTCCAATTACTTTCACTAAACAGGTCCTCCACTCAAGGTTCAAAGATTTTATTTCAACAGATTCATAGATGAACAGATTGAGCTGCACTTTGATGCTGGTTTTAATGGCGGTCCAGAACAGACTTTCGTCATTGAGTACATGTCCAACACTAGTTTTGACAATGTCTGGAAAAACACAAGTGCTGCAGAAATAAGGGAGACAGAGAATCAGTACAGACTTGCAAATGGAACATTTTTTATCAAGGTCACTACACCTTCTCCTGGAAGTTACATTTACAGAATGTATTCATGGAATGTGAAAGGCAGGAGTCCATTTTCAGACAATATCACGGTGATTATTCATGAAGGTAAAAATATGAATTTTATATTTAAACAGTAACTAAGTATAGTAATAGTTGATGTTTTTTGTGTATATTCCTGCACATTAATTCATAGGAAGCTGAGTTTTCACTATTATTAGTTTATTTGTGGTAAGAATAATAGATCTTAATCAGTCTAGAATCAGACATCAGCATGAACAAATTGTTATATTCAACTTGTTAAAAATCACTTGGAAGCCATTTTTATTTTTACAAATGATACCATCTTTATTAAAAATGAACAAAGAAGTCCCAAGAAAATGGCTTCACAAAAGTCAATGAAGATAGACAAACCATTATGCAGCTTCTTTTTATAAACTGCTGAACAAAAATTTAATCTTCTCTTTTTCAGTCTGTCCAGAATCCAATCTTTGTCATAATTGTTCTGTTTCCAAATGAGAAATCCTTATATTTTGCATATTTAATCTCATTTTTGTAAATATTTATTACCGTTATTCTTTTTCTCAAATTCTCTGTTTGTTTAACAAATAAAGCACTATTCATCAATTTAAAAAGTCCTGTTTGAAATCATAATTAATTTCTGTGTTAGACTTATGTCAGGCTTTATATAGGCCTAAATCATGGTTTCTGGTCACATGGGACAATTCTGGGTATTTTTATTGGTTTCAAACCTAATTACATATAAAGTTTTAAAAGGTTTCTATTACAGTTGAAATGATACACCTGTGTGGCATATCGACATGATTCATGATTCCATACCTATGATACAGTACATTATTCATACACATATCATCTTGATGGTCTTTTCATATTTTGAAGGTTTTTCAGTGGTAGGTTGGTGCCATTTTATACGTGTTGACATCTTGGTTACATGTCCAGTATACAGATCACAGACAGACATAGACTTATCATCTGTTCATATGCCATTCTCATTCTTGACAAGATAAAGAAAGTTTCTTCCAGACTAATTGTTAGTTGTCAGTGGTTTTAATTTAAACTTTTAGACCCTTTCATGATGCTCCATTTGATCAGAATTACAGGAAACAGGACTCATCTTGGTCACCATGTTCTTTGTTTTGCTCATCATGAATGCTTTCAAAGCATTTTATTTCATGCCCTCACTTAAAATTTGGAAGGCATTCAGATCTTATCGTGAAATCATAAGTAATATGTTGTCCAGTTAACTCATACAAGGAAAATCTCAACTAGAACAAGTTGAAGTATTGGATCAGAGATGGTTGACAACCAAATCCATCATATTGTACTTACTGCATATGTAACACAATTACCTTGGCCGCAGGCACTCATTTCTGTCAATGAAAAAGAAAATTATTTACAATACCCACTCCCCTACTAAAAATTAAGACTTCAAGGTGACTATAAGTCAAACAGTTTGAAATCTTCTCCCTGGCCAATTCTTTGCTATTTTGTTTTATCCCATCAGGTCATTTGCTGATTACATACATCAGTGCAAAAGGAGACATTACAAGCTTGTTCCCTTTGTACAACTGATGTACTTTACAGATCATTTAATAGCCACTTTTTCATGAAGCTTATCTTTTGCTTTGTATCTACTTAGATTGAGTCTTGGTGCAATGCTTACAGTGTGTCATGCAGTAAATAAACTACAGTTCTGATTGGTGGTTATTATTTTACCCTGGACTTGAGCATACAATAACCACCAATCAGAACTGAATGTAACATGTTGCAGTGTAACATTCAGATTCAACCCAAATAGACAAAGTACAAAGCAACAGAAATGCTTCCCTTAAAAGTGTTTATTAAATGATCAGTAAAGTATTCAAATATCAATGAATATGAGTTTCAGGAATGGAAGATCAACAACAGGTTTAAACATAAACCTTCATATTAATTTTTGCTGTATGCAAATTTTATGATAATTAAGTTATGGACTTTGTATTTGAATACAAACAAGCAGTACAGTTTATCTAAATACAAACAAGCAGTACAGTTTATCTGAATGCAAACAAGCAGTACAGTTTATCTGAATACAAACAAGCAGTACAGTTTATCCTTGTCCTACAAGTGAATTTAATGCTCCAGTTAATGAAGACACAAATATTTATAGAGATTTAAATTTATTACATGTAACAAATTTATTTCACTTATGAGCCAATAAGTATATTTATATACAGTGATGACTCTTTGATGGATATAGAGAACAATGTGATAGTCTAACAGAATTAGTTAAACTAAGTATGTGTGACAACAGCTAGATGCTAAATATCATTTTAGCATTTGACATAAAAGTATAGCAGAGTTAATAAATGAATTGTCATGATAGATCTGTGTTGTCATGGTGACAAGAATGATTGGCATTGATGACTGACCAACAGCTTAAAAATCTGATTGTATAGCTTCAAACTAGGACTGAATACTGCTATAATACCAGCGTGGGAAACCAGGACTGAATACTGCTTTAACTAGGACTGAATACTGCTGTAACTAGGACTGAACACTGTTATAACACTAGTATGGGAAACTAGGACTAAATACTGCTATAATACCAGTGTGGGAAACTAGGACTGAATACTGCTGTAACTAGGACAGAATACTGTTATAACACTAGTATGGGAAACTAGGACTGTATGGGAAACTAGGACTGAATAAAGCTATAACACTAGTTGGGAACTCTGAATACTGTTATAACACCAGCATGGGAAACTAGGACTGAATGCTGCTGTAACACCAATGTGGGAAACAGACTGTATACTGCTGTAACACCAGCATGGGAAACTAGGACTGAATACTTCTGTATCACCAATGTGGGAAACGGACTGTATACTGCTGTAACACCAGCATGGGAAACTAGGACTGAATACTTCTGTATCACTAGTGTGGGAAACTAGGACTGTATACTGCTATAATACCAGCATGGGAAACTAGGCCTGAATAATACTGTAACACCAGGGTGGGAAAATCTTTATTTAAGTTAATAAGCAGTTTGAAACAATCAACCATGGAGTAAAAGAAGAGAACAAGAAAAAGAACTCAGTGAACAAAAATTTTTTTAAAAATGTTGGCAGCCTTGTAATTGCAATTACACATCACTTAAAAAGCAAAGTTCATGAAGAAAATAAATGAGTCATTTGTAGTCATAATGGTAGTTGCAGGAGCTGGTTTGATTTACTTTTTATATACATGCCATAATGTGGAGCATATTATGTTGTGCATCCATCCATCTGTCTATCCATCTCTTACCAATTTCATTTTCTGCACAATAACTCAAGTTGTCTGTTATCTTCAATTAGAGAACTTTGTGTATTTCTTTTACATAGTGTAAGGAAGAACCATATCAGTTTTGGAATTAAAAGGGCAAATGTCATGGGCATTGTGCCTGTAAGAAGAAATATGATTTCTGCACAATAGCTTTTCTTATCCATCCTCTATAATTACTAAGCTTTGTGGATGGTTTGCACTTGGGTGAGGAACAATTCTATAAGTTTTGGAATCCAAAGGACAAAGAGACTGTCACTAAAATAAGAAATGGATTTAATACAATACCTTTACTGATCAGTGTCATTTTACCTCTGTCTGCATGGATTAGTGTCACAGGCTCTGCAAATGTGGGCATGTGAGAAAGATGCCTGTAGCTGGGTTGGTTTTTCTTACAAGGGTTTTCCCCAGGTTCTTTCTCCACCTGTTATACTGGTTGCTTTGTATAGCCTATCTTATACTGAGAAATGGCATTAAACAAAAAAAAAAAAAGCAACAACCACCATCTGCAATTAGCAATCTGTGAGGATGCCTTGTACAAGTGGATCAGGAAAAGCCTATTGAATTTGATTTTAAAAGGTCAAAGGGTAAGGTTATTTTGAAAGATTTTTTTTCCTGCACAAAAATGTTGGTTCTACATCACAGACCTGGAACAAATGTAGTGGATGACTTGTATTTGGTGTAAGGAACAAGTCTATTGATTTGGGGTCAGAAGGTCAAAGATCAATGTACAGTGACTGCAGTAAGAACATTTTATGCTTTTGCACAATAATTTCATTAATGACCATGTACCTTCACTCAAGTTTGTATGTGACCAACACATTGGGTGAAAAGATTTATTAATTTTATGGCCAAAAGGTCAAACTCAAGATAACTTCAGCTGAAATAAGCAAATGGGTTTTGCATAATAATTATATTTCTAGACCACATACCTTGACAAAAATTTGTGAGGGCTTGCAATTAGGCTAATTATTTTAGATCTAAAGGTAAAATACCATGATCACGATAATTCTAACAGGAAAATATTGGCTGCTGCTTATTAAGTTTAGGTCAAGATCACGCTGACCAAAAGGACAACGTCACTAAAGCCCTTTGGTCGATAGATTTCAGAGTCAACCATCCCTTTCTGTATGCCAGGATTTACAAACATTGAGATTACTGTTATGTTTATATGCCAGGATTTACAAACATTGTGATTACTATCATGTTGATATGCCAGGATTTACAAACATTGTGATTACTGTTATGTTTATATTTTGTGCCAGGATTTACAAATGTTGAGATTACTGTTATGTTTATATTTGCAGTACCAAGTACCAATGAAAGCATTGTGAATCCAGTTCCTGCCATAGCTGGAGGTGTAAGTGCTGGATTTGTCATCATTTTTATTGTGACTATAGGTGTATTTCTTTGGAGAAGAAATCGACATCCACAGGTGACAGAACAAGGTAAGAAATCGACATCCACAGGTGACAGAACAAGGTAAGAAATCGACATCCACAGGTGACAGAACAAGGTAAGAAGTGTCATCATCAGTAGCACAGTAAATAATTTTAAATTTAGATTTAAAGAAATTGAGGAAAGTAAGAATAAAGTTTTTTAACCACCATTTTTAATGTTTAACATTATTTTAAGTGCTTACCTTTCAGTTTGGTCACTCAAAGAATCCCAAATGTGTACTTACTTTTATTTTTTTTATAAGCTGGGACTGAATCTATGCAGAATAAGTTTAATCCCACAGAAGAAGTTAGTTAATACTAAGGTCTAAAACACAGCCCAGCATTGTTTGCTTTTAATGTGTCTTTTATAAGCCTCACATCAAAAAATTACAGCTCAACTTTATTAAAAAAGTAGTTCATAACTAAATCAAAATGTTCAGGGATGCACTTAAGATACATGTTCCATATACTGATATGAAAATGGAATTCATAAAAAATATAAACATATAAAAATCTAGTTTTGGTGTGCAAAGGTATCTGCAGCAAAGTGTTTTAACACTTAATTACAACCATGATATACAGCAAAGTGTTTTAACACTTAATTACAACTATGATATACAACAAAACCTTTTAATACTTAATTTTGACCATGATATACAGCAAAGTGTTTTAACACTTAATTACAACTATGATATACAACAAAACCTTTTAATACTTAATTTTGACCATGATATATGGCAAAGTATTTTAATACTAGATTACAACCATTACATATGGCAAAGTGTTTTAATACATAATTACAACCATGATATATGGCAAAGTGTTTTAATACTTAATTACAACCATGACATATCGCAAAGTGTTTTAATACTTAATTACAACCATGATATATGGCCAAGTGTTTTAATACTTAATTACAACCATGATATATGGCAAAGTGTTTATTACTTAGTTAAAATTATGATATATAACAAAGCTAGCACTTCCTATACAAATTGTTCCTTTTTTCAGCTATCACATTGGAAAACAGCAGAAACACCAGTGTAAGGTAAATTTAGTCGATATGAAGAGTGAACAGAAGACAAATATATTTACATATATACATTGCTCTGTGGTAAGTTTTATAAAAATAAAAAATGTTAAAAATCAAAGCAATTATTAAGGATGTTTATTTTGTTTTCTTTCGTTGCTTGTTAGTTCCAGATGAAGTTAGTCCAGAGGAACAATTGCTGACAAGAAAACAGTAATCAGTTGCTAAACATAACTATTTTAATACAGAAAACAGTTCAGATTAAATCAATAAGTACACTTTTGTTTCTAACGTTTAAATTTAAAAAATTTTGGATATGATATATGATAATATTTTCTTTTCTACTTTAAGGCCAACAGACAGTGATTTATATGAAAAATTGAACTCCAATGCAAACAGTGATGTCCAGATGTATAGCTCATTGAACACACAAACAGCATCCGAAGGTATCCTCTGTTTTGGTCAATTTCATTAAAGTGTACTGTCTAGAGAATAAGTATTTGATCATAATTATTGATTATCAAGTTTTCTGTGGTTGACTTTTATATCTTAGCATTTGACTCATGTCCAACATGGTTTATATAATTATAAATCAACAAATGTGTTAGTCACTTTTGTGAGGCCCAAAGATTGTCGATCATACACTTGTTTTCTTCTCTTAAAGTGACCATTTTGATGGGAAGTAATCCCAAAGCATCGTCCAATGTTGTTTTCGAAACCATTTTTGATGGGAAGTAATTCCAAAGCATCACCCAATGTGTTTTTGAAACCATGTTGATGGGAATTGGATTATTATTAGGAATTACCATCACACAAGCCAATCCCAGTTTATATTTTTATTGTGATCTTGTCCATATCATGAATTTGCAGACTTTGTACATGATCTTTAAATAGACTGACATAGTAAATTACTTGACCCTAAATAGACTGACCAAATTAAATACTTGACCCTTAAATAGACTGACAGAGTAAATTACTTTACCCAAAATAGATTGACAGAGTAAATTACTTGACCCTAAATAGACTGACCAAGTTAAATACTTGATCCTTAAATAGACTGACAGAGTAAATTACTTGACCCTAAATAGACTGACCAAGTTAATTACATGACCCTTAAATAGACTGACCAAGTTAATTACATAACCCTTAAATAGACTGACCAAGTTAATTACATGACTTTTAAATATCTGACCAAGTTAATAGACTGACATAGCAAATATCTGACCAAGTTAATAGACTGACATAGTAAATATCTGACCAAGTTAATAGACTGACATAGTAAATTACATGACCCTTAAATAGACTGACCAAGTTAATTATATCACCCTTAAATAGATTGACATAGTACATTACTTGACCCTTAAATAGACTGACCAAGTTAATTATATCACCCTTAACTAGACTGACCAAGTTAATTACATGACCCTTAAATATTCTGACCAAATAAATTTTATTTAGTACTTGAATTTATATAGATTCAGGCAGTTTTGAATTTTAACAGATCTCACAACATATTACAATGTCTCCTTTAATACATGTTTGAAATGAGATGCTATAATTGTTTCTTATTATTTAGTTATTATTTATTATCATTATCAAACATTTCATTTGTATGCAGTATTTTGTAATTTGTTTTCTTTTTTTCTAATTATGTCTCTAAGAGTTTTCTATTATTTACAGATCACCAAAAATATTATGAAAATGCATGACTAAAGCCACACACAACTGATCTTTACCGGTAACATTCAGGACTACAAGCCACACACAACTGATCTTTACCAGTACCATTCAGGACTACAAGCCACACACAACTGATCTTTACCAGTACCATCCAGGACTACAAGCCACACACAACTGATCTTTACCAGTACCATTCAGGACTACAAGACACACACAACTGATCTTTACCAGTACCATTCAGGACTACACCACACACAAAACTGATCTTTTCCAGTACCATTCAGGACTACAAGCCACACACAACTGATCTTTACCAGTACCATTCAGGAATACAAGCCACACAAAACTGATCTTTACCAGGATCATTCAGGACAGGCCCCAGGAAATAATGGACTATCTTTTCCTGTCAAAATATGGGTGTCTAAATACAGATGCAGTGAAAGCCAAACACCATACACATTTATGGATAATGCTGTGACAACATTTGACATGCTTCATATTTTTACTTGTATGGTTTACCTATTCCATGTTAATATATTAATAGGGACATACAGGTTTTACAGCTGATTGTTGTTTTTGTAATTATTTCTGATAGAGGAGCTGGATTACATAGTAATTATCTGTAACTGATAGAGGATCCCAATTACATTGTAATATTTTCTAACTAACAGAGAATATGGATTGCATTGTAATTATGTCTGACTGTTAGAGAATCTTGAATAAATTAGAAGTATTTCTAACCAATGGAGGATCTAGATTACATCGTAATTATTTCTGACTGATACCGGCTCTAAATTACATTGTAATTATTTATGACTCGTAAAGGATCTAGATTACATGGTAATTATTTCTGACTGATAGAGGTTGTACATTACATTATGGCAGTTGCTAGTACCATGTTTAAAACATAATTCATTTCAGAGTACAAAGAATTACACGTAAAATTTTTTTATTATTTTGGATTACTGTGTACAAAACATAATGGGTTCAGACCAAACAAGGTCTTTGTGGTGCATGATCCTCAGCAACATAACAACACTAATGTAAAAAATAAACACATTTTTTTAATTAATTTGTCTCTGAACCAAATTACTGTTGAAAAATATACTCTAAACAACTTGTTCTTATTACTGAATATGTGCTTGTGTGCCAGAGAGAGATATATATAAAACAACAATGTGTCAGTGCATAAGATCATGGTTATTTATAGTGCTAGCTGTTATCATGTTATATTGGTAAAGTTATGAAGATAATCCAAGTCACAGGAGCTCATATATTGCTTAGAGTTTAGGCACCTATAAATAATACATGGACTAATATTGGCTTCTTACAGCAACATTAATCATATTTATTAAATTACAACAAAAATAAAATAACTCTAGCAGATTGTTTTTGTTGTAAGTGAAAGTATGGAAGAGATCAATAAAAAAGTGTTACATACCTGTCAGCTCTCATGCTGGAAGAAAAAAACACCGATTTTTGGGGTCATTCCATGCCTACCGCCCGATCTCATAATATCAGCTGATTTTTGCAGAGAAGTCCCAATTATTAAATTATGTCTGTCATTTTCATTTCTCAAATAAAACCCATACATAAATAGATATATTGTATACAGTCCACAGAAGCCATGCTTTATTTTATCACCTGTGAATATCGTTGTGACAAAATAATATCGCACTACAAAGTTGTTTTTTTCTTCAACAAATAGAATGTTAAGTTTAAATATTATTTACCTACATTTGATAAATTTTTCTAACCCCTACAACAAGACTAGTCATAACAATAACATTGTCTCCAGGTAGGACCCATGAATGATCACTGTGAATGGCGTGTAATTTTCTTTACAAGCAAAATCGCATCTCCATTCCCATCAAAGAAGCGTAACCAGTAAACACATGGCATTCATTTACTGTTTATATAAACTTTAATTACCATGATTAAATTAAAAGAAGGAATGAAAAAATATACCACGCAGTATATGTGCCCCTCAAGGACTAATTCAGGATAAATATTTTATTTAGTAAACAGTGCTACATACCTCACGAGTTTACCCTAAGGAATTAAGGTGGGATATAAAACATGGGAAAAGCAGTTGCCACATGTATGATAACTTGTGATTGCAGATTTGAACTGTTGAAATGAAGTTATAGGCATCGTAATTGAAAACAAAATAGGGAATCGTTTATTTGCCTCTCAATTGCTGGTGCTTACATACACATGCTGTAGAACACGGTGTCTTTGAAGCATGTTGGAGGGACAGTCCTTTTCACATGATAAATGCAATGATAAAGGATTAACTGTTAATTAGTCACACTGGCTTTATTGCTTGTGTACTTAGGTCTAACCTTTAGTTATTTTGCAGTTTAGTCACAGCTGACCAGAATATGAAAAGCAGGCATTTCTTTGGGTAAAAAAGGTGCATCACAGGGACAAACTGCATGTACCATGCACATTGGGCCAAGAGGGTGGGGGCACTAACCCCCTCCCTCAGTTTCACCTTTAAACATGTTTAGGCCTAAATCTGTAAAATGTAATGGCTGACCACAACATGTTTGCCCCCCACCCCCTGGAAAAGTTTCTGTGGGCACCCCTGGTATGTCCTTTGAGAATTTCACACATATTGGACCAGGATGATTGGTCAATATTTATTGAAGCCAGGGCTTGAAAAATGATGCGTAAAAATCTCCCTATTTTAGGTCCAAATCTCTGCATGTATTTTTCTTTTGAAAAGTTGACAGGTATGGTGTTGTATCTATAAGATAGTGTATATTTTATTTTTAGTTGTTGGAAAGATAGAGAGAGGCTATCAAGTGACTGTAATCTTTATTGTTCAGTTACATGTGTTATGTATATCTATATTTTTTTAAACTCCTGGTACATGATTTTATCTAATTTTTATAATTCTTATTCATGACTGTAATGTGTACAGAATATTTTTAGTTGAATTTGGCCTATGTGACTTGATTATAGTATTACATAGGATCTATAAATAGATGTTTACGTTTGTGTTGGCAATTAGTAATGATAGTCTTAATAATAAGACTTAAAATTGCAATTATGGCATAGTTTCTCAGTGACTGATGGGATATCAATGTTTCGAGAATAATTCTGTTTCTACCCATTGGTTGTGCTAGGTCATGTGAATATGATTAATTCAATGTAAAATCAATAGTGTATGCTGTCACATGGGGTCTATTGCGAAGTACAGTCACAATATACAGTGTATTTAAGGAGAAAGTTAAGCAATCAGATTCATTCCGATGTTTTGAGTCATTCACTTATTGTGTTCCTGTTGTAAGTCTACAGATGTATTTTATGTTGTACTCAGATATTTTTCGAGAGGAAAAACATTTGTTTGGACAGTTCAGTGGAAATAGAAAGTGTTCATTATTTGGACAGTAATATTATTCTGGAACTGTTATAAAGTAATCAGAGGAATTCTGGGCAATGGCATCTTGACAACATCACAGTTCTTGGATGACAAGTACATTTTGGGTATTGAAATTTGTAAGGAAGTTTTCTTTCATTTAGGACATTCATATACCTTTATAAGGACTAGCATGGATTCACTTCATAATACTGTAAGTTCCTCTCACATTATTGATTTATGACTTTGATAATTAAACTGTTTGTTAAGTTTTATAAAACTTATTGGTTTTGCTTCATTTCTATTACAGTAAGATTGTGACCATAGGGTCCTAAGACATGATCATTGTGATCTTCTCATTTACATGCATAAAGGTCAAGTATTGTCAATTAACACCTTAATACATAGCTCATTTTTGTTGAATTATGATACCCATTGTCACAAGAGGCTATCAGTAGAGATATGAGGCTACCAAATGGGCATGAAGATGTTTCTAACAAGGTCGTTGTGTCAATAGCAGCGTTGATATCCTTAGTATATGGCATTTGTGAATTATATTGTTATGGACTGAAACCGAGAACTTTTTGGGAATTTACTGCCACATAAGGCTGATTTGGTGTAAATGGCCCACAGATGGATAAAACATGATTATGAAATATGAATGGTAAATGCATTTGACAGTCAATCCTTATATATATATATATATATATATATATATATATATATATATATACCCGTACAAAGTCATATGCCTGTATTATAGGTGTACTACATGTATATTCTGCACCTGAAATATGGGTTCTCTTTGGTTTATGAGAATATGAGAAAAGTGTAATACTAGCATATTTCAGGCATAATACTAATGTATCTCTGGCATAATACTAGCGTACTTTAGGCATACACAGAGGCAAATTATTTAAATTAGTACTCCTGTATTCAAATATATTAATGTAATAAGGTGTATTACAGGCATAAATCACAGGCATAAAACATTCAAGTACAGGCATAAATCACAGGTGTAAAACATGTCAAAGTACAGGGGTATATTACAGACGTAAACCATACCAAAGTACAGGCGTATATTACAGGCGTAAAGCAAACCCAAAATTACAGGTGTAAAACATTGGCATAAACCAAACCTTGAGTATGGGCATGTTTTACACATTTCAAACAAAGTGTATTATACAAGAGGCGTATTTTTTGAAAAATGTACATCCAGCTAATTTACTCATCAAGCAATGAACACAGACAAAATAGATGAACAGTGTAGTAGTTGATTTTAACAACCTCATAACACAAATACAGTTGTTGGCAGAATCATTCATAGCAATACAGCCATGTTCTTTGTCTTCTGAACAAAGATGTTTTATTGTGATTCTGCACTGATCAAATTTTGTCTACATTTTCTTCTCGAATAACTAACAGTTTAAGTCACAGCATCATTCAAATCAGTCATTGATGGGTTTGTTATTCCACATTTACTACACCATGCATTCACATATTCTGAAATAAAGATACATGTGGTAAGAAAATGAATTTAATTCATTTAATGAAGAAAGTAGAAATATTAATTTTTAATTTATGTATTTGATGTCATTATTTGCAGGGAATATATTATGAAAACTGATGGTTGATTTTGTTGTTTAATGGCACATTACACATGTTATTGGCTATATTATGTCAAGGAAGTGGGAGCTAAGTATTTTTCCCCAAGGATACACCAAGACAGATGATCTAGTTGAGTACCAAACCTGTGACTCTTGGATTACAAGGATGACACTCAAGCACCGAGCTACAGTGGCTCACTTTGCAAAACTAAGTCATATTTTAGCATATCAATTCTGGCAAATTTTAAGTGAAAAAAAGTTATGGGGTTTGGTGGTTTTACAGCACAGCAGCATGTTTAATGCTATATTGTACTGAGCTAAAAGAAAGTGCCAAGGACACATACATGTGAATCAAACTCCCACACGGATGTCATGAGTCCAGCACCTTGGCATGGTTCAAGGCATGCCTCGGTCTGATACTGTCCACCATGAAATCGTAAGAACTAAGGAGTTTTGTTTTCCGAAAATGCCAAAGAATTGTATGAAAATACTATTAATAAACTTTTATAAATAACTGATCAAACTTAAAAAGTATGTTATATTAGTTTACAAACTATTTTATACATAGGTTAGAGATATTATAACTTACGTGGCAAATAATATCAATATATTTCACATTTATATAATATTCTAGCATTCTTTTTAATATAAAATGTTGGAAGTCAGAGGTCATAGTGACCAAGGCTTAGTGAATTATAAATTTTTCTTCTAATGATGCTCCCAATTATAGAAATGTGCTTTATATTAAGGCAGTTAGTGTTACTGGCTGCATTTTAAGAGTTATCAATGAAATTCTTAAAAGTACATGAAAGGGTTTGATCGGGCTGTGTCATGTGTACATTGATGTGACACCAGCATATTTAAATAGCAGAAATTTGTGTGCTTCATGGGAACAATATTCTTGTGTTTAAAATGGATCATTTGATAGTGTTTGGCATACAATTTATGTAAAAATGGGGGCCTCTGGTGGCTGAGTAGTCTAAAGCACTTGCCTTTACTGATCACTGCTGTCACACCTCTGTCTCGATGGAGTTGAGTCTTGGACTCATTCAATGTGGTTGTGTGAGAAAATTTGCCAGTAGCTACCCATGGGTCAATGGTCCTTACTGGGGTTTTCCTCAGATTTTTGTCCACCAGTTATACTGGCTACCATTTTAGTCTATCTTGCACTGACAAACCCAAAACAACAGCAACATGTACCTAATAATTAATTATTTAAGAATAACAATATTATTACATAAAATCTGTTGGTCTTACTTCGCTTAAGTGTTTCATCCCACAGGCTTTTATACTTCCTGCAGACTCCTGCAAACATTAATGCTAAGTTAAATATGTTTATCCCTATGTTTAATTAAAGCAATTGGACAAGGATGAGAGACAACCAACCACATACATGTGCTCTTTTAAATGGACAAACATAGTGTATCCCTGCCCACATTGCAAAGTGGGTCAAAAAATCCAAGATACTTGCTGCCATCTGACTCATCATTATCATTCTACTTACTCCGGAAGATGAAGTCCCCAAAGCTGGTGATTCCTGTGCAGGCAGCTTTCATGGTGACCTTCTTGGTGATGAATGAGTGGCATTTGCTGTTGTCGACACTATCGGTGTTGGTGGTGGCAGTATAGGTTGCTGCTTCTCCTGGCTGCTGAGAACACAAATTCTGGGCTCATTTCAGGAATTTCAAACTTCATATTGTTTGGTAGTTTTTTAGCACAAAAATGTTTGAGTTCCAGATGATCAGATGAAGTTCTGGGTTCTTTAAGGTTTTCAGTAATTTGAACGAAAAAGTCATTAAAAATATTTGAGATGTCAGTTGGATTATCGGTATAAATGCCCTCATGACTGAGGGATAAAATTTCAGTTTTACTCTTACATTTGCCTGCACCAAACTCTGTATACACTTTCTAGATAGCTTTCAGGTTATTTTGGTTTTCATCCAGCACTTTTTTGTAGTGCGCTTGTTTGGCTTGACGTATCATTAACTTTATTCCTCCAAACTCTATATTCAGTTTGATTTCCTACTGATTTTAGTTGGTCTGTTTGCTTTATTGCTTCTAAATTTTCAGGGGAGATCCAGCCTGGCTGGTGGTCTTTCTTTATCCTATGTGTTTTTAAAGGGGCATGTTTGTTCACTATACTGATGAACAGATATGTCTAAGTATCTAAAATATCATCAATATCTTCAAAGATTTGGACTGTATTCCATGGAATCTGTTTCAGATCTTCCAGGAATTTAACAGTATCAAAGTTTTGAAAAGATCTATAAGTAATGGATTTATGGATATTATTTTTTTTTTATTTGCCATTGACTTAAAGTGTTAGAAAAATTGCAAAGTGGTCACTTATACCAATCTTTGGAACCATTACTTCCAAAACATTTTCTTTTGTATTGGTATAAATATGATCTATAAGTGTTTTAGAGGTAGATGTTACTCTGGTGGGTTCATTTACTAGTTGTTCCATAGCTAACAAAGCAATAAAATTCATCCAATTCACTTTTATTTGATCATTGAGAAGGTCTTTATTTACATCGCCTAGAATGTAAAATTCTTTCTCTTCATTTGAAATTGTATCTACTTGAAGTTCAAAATATTCACACCAATCAGTATGTGATGATGGGGGTCTGTACACAAAACCTACTAAGTAGGGCTTAGCTTTTTCTGGAGTGATCTGTAGCCAGATGGATTATATTTCCTGTATTTGTAGGTCTTCCCATCTTTTAGAAATAGTACCAGTTCTAACATACACAAGGAGGCCACCACCGCCTGCTTTCCTATCCCTTTGATAAGGTTTGTCATAGCCATTGATATACAAGAAGTTTTCACCCTGATTTTCTGTTAACATTATTTCTGAGAGTCCAAATAAATGGATATTATTATTTGGATAGGTTAGCATTAACTTTACTTGATTGATCTTTCCATCAAAACCCTGAATATTTAAATGACCTATGTGTAAACCCTTACTAGAAACTCCTAAATTCATGAGATTAACATCAATGCTATTAGAGGCACTCAAGGGGGCATTAAATGTATTAAGACTATGTTCATAATGACCATCATTACAACTGTCATTACTGTATAAAAAATTAGTTTTTCTACAACTGCATTTTCTACTTTTATAATCATTGTATAAATCTGAACTATCAGCCATATTTGAATATGTACAATTAGCTGGTAAGTTTCTACATTCAGAACATCCATCAGCAAGGGGATCAAATCTGTTTTGACAAGGGATGCATGGTGTATATGACAGTCCTTGATAGACAGATTGGTCCTCCTGCTGAATAGAGTCTTCCTGTGGAGTTGAGGTGGCCTCATTGCCCTTTTCCTATTTCATAAATCTAGTGTGAGTTTTGGCTTTGTGTCCAAAGCTACCACACTGATGACATTGTATTGGCTGTCTGTGCCTGCATTCCTGTGCTGTATGTTTGGTCTCACCACTGTAATCACATCCTGAAGTGTACTGACTGTATTGATATGGCTGACCATATTGTCTGATGCTGTTTTGACCTACATCGGGTTTATAGGGACGGATGAAGTTTGTAATGTGGCTGTAAGACCAGACTACACGAATGACTGCATTTATATTTTTTGCCAGCTTTTCCACCCCTTTGGTAGACAGGTGGATATTATCTCTTTTTCCAAATAAATGTTGCATCACTTGTCCCTCTTCATCCAGGAAACTTGAGTAATTGTAAACAATATCACACTTCCATTCACTTGCCAGTCTTCAGATGACCTCATTGATATCTAACACATTACAATCTCCCCTGGGGGCCATTTCACACAATGCAATGTGACAGCTTTGAGTTTGCATATGAATGTGTGTAAGTAATTGGTCATATAGTTCTGCATAAAGTTATAGATCAGTCCCTTCACTGGCATTGTTCCCTCCAATATAGAGGACTATTTTAGTAAACTTGGAGAGATCATATATATTTATATCTTTCAGTATTGTCAGTATTTTGGCACCTGAAATGGCATGCTTTCTAATACAGTGCCTCATCCATCTGTTGTTAATTCCATGTAATATGGAACTACCAACAAGGAGGATGTTATCTCTGCTGGTAGAAGGCAAAATATTATGTTTACTTTGTATTGATGTAGTTAGTCTGTATGGTGCTTTATTACTGTTAATTTTATCAGTTCTGGCTGAGTCAGTGGCAGAGTTTATCAGTTCTGGCTGAGTCAGTGGCAGAGTTGGAAAACTGCACTGGGTTTTCTTTTGGCATTACTTCAGGTGTCAGTACACTTTTACTTAGAGTAATAGGTTTAAGACCAATGATTTGTGAATGTCTGCGGATAGTCAAAGGTTCCTCTCTCTGGACAGCTAATTTAACCTTCTCATTTATTAGCTTGTCAATCTGTTTTTGCATCTTGCCCACTTGCTTCTGGAGTGTTTGTATAACAGTCAGCAACAGGTCAGTATTACACATACATGGAGAGTGCTGTCTGTGATCTCTAGTAGGGCCCTCTGTAGGTGGCATAGGGATCATAGTGGTTGGAGTGCTATTCATTGCAGGAACCCTAGAAAATGGGTCAGCTCTCTCATCAGATAATTCTTGGTTTCTATGACTACAACTCTCATTTGAGTCCACTATATCTAATAAACATGTGGAATTGAAACTATCCTCACTCATAGGGGATTCTAAAAGTAGATTATTAGCCATTCTGGAGAAGTTCTTATATTTCCATTTCATTGACCCTAAACCCCTAACTTCTATTAGACTTTCAGCACAATTAAAACTAAGTACACATTTTAGTCCATCAGCATGTATTGTAATAGACTTGGACTGGGATGAATCAAAAGTGAATTCCTTTTTAATTTGTTCCAGGAACTGATGGAAAAATCCAGTTGTCAAAAATGTTATTGTGAAATTGGATGAATTTAAATGTTTCACATTGTAGATGATACCCTCTAAATAGTCCTTATAAATAGTCCTTATAAATAGACCTTAACAGGAAGGTCTTGATCTACATCAGAGAAGCCTCCATGTGATCCTCTAGTGAATCACTGCCGACTTGGAAGGGCTGGAAAACTGGTCAGTGAGTACTGTCTGGAGCATTTCTTGGCTGGTTTTACAGGCTGCAAAAGCATCCATTTTCTGCTTCTCAGCCTTATTTGATGATGGTGTCACCTTTTCTTTTCTCTTCCTTATGACTTCATTCCCTGCCTCTTTCTGTGTTTTACTTTCTCTCAATTTCTCCATCTCTTTTCTCTTCCTCTTTAAAGAGGCAGGAGGATCTTCAGTGTTGTTTGACATGTCAAGCTCAAACATATCATCTGGAATTTCTCCTTCATACCTTGGCTTGAAGGACTTGACAACAGATTCATAAGCTCCCTTGGCAAATTTCTTGAACACTGCTTCATTATCTAAAACAATTTATCTTTTATAAATGTCTTTCTTATCATGTTTATTTTTTTTTACTTATTTTCTTCTTCTTTTACCAAGAAATGATTTTTGTCTATAAATATGAATCAATTAAAGCAAAGTGGTAAAAATATGTACATGCAGAAATAGTAATAATTGTCTCAGCATCCATGCAGCAGTGGCAAATTATGACTGTTCTAGTAAAGCACCATTGCACTGGTCTGACTGTAATATGATAATTAACAAGCACCACAAAGGTATTTTGAATAAAAATTTTCTTAAGTTCATAAAACTTTGTTCTTAAAATTCTAAGCTTCTCAGCCAACAATTTCCCACAATGAAATTTTCTTTACTGACAGCTTAAAATGGCTGTTAACCTAAGTGCTGATGGTCAGACAGGTGTTATATAATTTTCTCATAATGGATAATACTTAAGAATGTATTTACTTGCATATCTGCAAAGTACACAGTTGTTTTATGTTCATGCCATAATTAATATTCATGATAATTAATCACAAAAAGAAACCTAAGATGTAACTAGATGGCAATGACAACCACTGAATAGATTGATTATATGCAAAGTGTACATAGGTTTTTACTTACCATTTATTTTTACTAGAACTCCACTGAAGAACATGAAACCCCATTTCATCTCCACTTCTCCTTTTATAGTGAACTCAGTCTTCATTTTCAGAGAAGGATTGCTTTTTGATACAACACTAAAGGTTTTATCTTCATGAAAGTAAATACAAGCAAACATTGTGTATATTTGGAAAATGCTAGTCTTAGACTGTTAGAGTTAAAATTACAGTGATGATTTCAAATTTGAACTAATGATGCATTATGGGATTCATGGGGTCCTTCTAAGGGGTCTTGAGTATTTTTATACAAACTTTCATTGTAGAATGGATTCAGTGCTAGTCAACTTTTTACTCAGTTTGTGAAATGTATGCAATGTAAATTTCTGTCTCTGAGGTGATGATAGAGTACTTTCAATATATTTATAAATATAATTGTTGTTTCAAGAATTAATGTACCTCCTTAAAGTGGCCTCCCATATCAAGTTGCTGTAGTTTGGTATAGTTTAGTATAGATAGTTCCCGAATGACGTAATCATCTGCCATATTTGTGGTCAGCTGGCAGATTTACCATTGACTTTATATGGTGTTTGGAAGTTGAAATAAATTCATTGAATCTCAAGATACTTTTACGAAAGTTACATACATAAACAGAATGCAATTCAAGCTTTCTGTTAGTATCTATATTTGTGATTCATATTTTGACTTTGCTTCAGTGTGCCTTGTTAAAAATGGAAAATTTTGGTGATCACATATAGGAGAAACTGCCAGGTTGCCCATCGTCCAGGTGAAAGGGACAAAATATCGTCTGCTAGTGACGTCATCGGGAAGCATCTATAGACATGTGTTGTGTAATTACTGGCCAGTAGAACAGAATAGCTAGCTTGTGTGTAATTGGACCAAATGGCTACCCTAAGTTTTAAAAGAACAAGGAGGAGACCTTATAGAAAGAAAAGAAAAGAAAAAATACAAGAAGATACTGGAACCTCAACACTGGAACTTAATGAAATGGATCAAATGATGTTGGCATAGGATTATGCCACACCTCACTCACCAAGCTGAACCTCTGACTGTAAGTACTGTTGAAATGATGTAACTCAAAAAAAAGAACATTTGGAACAGCTTGTGACTTTCATGCAAAAATTCTGTATGGTTAGGATCACAATACAAGTAAAACAAAAAGTCAAATATTTTCATTACTTCATCCACTGTGCAAATATTAATTTGGTAAAACCTTTTGCTTGTGCAATATTTCACTAAATGAAAATTCAATCCTTTCAAGAACATTGACATTATTGTATGAGTTTCATTCATGTTCTGTTATTGTAAGAAGGTGCCATTAATATTATGTCTACTGTATTTTTTAAATAATGATTTTATTGTTAGCAAATTACTTGTGATGCATGTTTGATGAGACTTTGAGACAATACTGTTTTAAATCAGTTGAGCAATAATAGTCTGTTTGTCAGTATTTGCAAATAAATCAGAACAAAAATTTCTTGTTAGTTGAGATTAAGCCATTACATATCATTTTTCTCTTTTCATTCATGAAATGTTTCTCAATATTTATGAAATTAATTTAATATCTTTCTTTCAGTTGAGCCAATTAATTGCTCCAGAATGTTTTGAAACTGAAAATAAGTCTCCTGATTTGAACATCTTTACCATGATGACTCTAAGTCAAATTACAATTTATTTTTGTAAGTTATGACATTTCCAAGTTTACAGTAAATCTTCTGTGTAAACCAAACATCATATATTGCTCTCTATAAATTTGGAAACACTTTT
>JAECUM010015257.1:0-46678 GCA_016617855.1 Megalonaias nervosa | reverse complement strand
ATCATGACGCATTACTATTGCATCAACTTGATTGTAAGGCTCTTGTCCTGGTAATGGATTATCATTTTCATTAAGTTGTTTATCTAGTGGATTATAGGGTCCGATGTATTTATGTCCAAGTAATGTCCAACCACCTTTTGGTTTTGGAAACTTACCAATAATTTTTTGTATATGAATTCCAGACCCGATTACCTCACGATGATAACATCGTTGACAATAGGTAACAATTTTATCTTGTTCAATAAAAGATTTGTATCACAACTACAATTACAACTTCGACTCATTAGTGCTTTAATCATCGAAAAATCTCTGTCTACGCCAGACCCAGCGGCGAAGTCGCCGTCGTCGGAGTCGTCGTCGACAACTGCGAGATTACATTTGAAGAAAGAACACACTTTTTCTTCTGCCACAAACAGTACAAATATCTTTAAGCATTGTTCTGTTATTTTTTGTTTGCTCGATTTGTTTCGTCTTTGATAGGAGTTTTAGTTTTACATTTTAGGCAACACGTTATCGTTTGCGACATGTTATACTTGATTGTCACATAAAATTTACTGCTACATCATCGTTGTTCTTACTCGGATATCCATCGAATCGTAAAATAAATTTATAAAATCTGGATTTCTTGACAGTTGTCGAATAAATATGATACAGTAATAACCACAAGCTGATGTTCCAACAGGCTGTAGTTGATTAGACGAGTAATTTATTATTTTAAGTTTCTTAAAAACATATTTTTATAAGATCACTTAGAGGAAGTCCGAACGAATCAAAATAATTTTTGAAGTAAACAGCAACCCAATGCGTTCCTGATCGATCGTTGAAGTTTTATGTGTTAATGATACACGAACTGCCTGCGGTTACGTCATGAAGTTCATCTTTAGAAAATATGCCATGAAATCCTTTTTTAACGCGGCGCCCATCGTCTCTGTCATCAAATTTTAGCATTTTAAATATCGAAATTGCTCAACGTGAGCGCAGGCATCAACGTGGTCAGGTCCCTGGTAGAGTCATTCCCCGTCCGAATAGTCCTCCTAGTAGATTCGGAATCATACTTCCCGCCATTCCCGCCATTAGCGGAACTAATGGAATAATTCCTCCTTGTTTTCTTTTCTTTGGCGTTGTCGTTATTCCTTTTTTTTAGTTGATCTTTTTCTAGCTGGCATTATTTTTATAATGTTACGTAAAACTTCATTGACGACTTCGCTGTTGACGATGCAGTCAGCGATGGATTTGTTTGATACCGTTTCCAAGCAAAGTTTTTCTTTGGGTTGCTCCAGATATTGCCCCAGTTGCTGCTGCCATTCCCAGTATTCCTAGCACAGGTACAATTTTGATATTAGCGTTCTAGCCACTATAGGAATTGCTGGTCCAAGAAATCCGCCGTGTTTGGACATCTTAGTTATTTGTGCAACAGATAACTTTGGAACAAACGGTTTACCGTTATCTAGTTTATTAACTTGTTGTTTCGTTAACACTACTTTGGTTGCTATTTTCGGAGACATTGTCTCTGACGATAAAGTTGTCGACGACGATATTTTTAAAGAAACTGGTTAGCGTTTAGCAACCGCTGCTGACAATTCTTCAACTTGTCCAGGAGTTTGGTATACTTCTCTAGTTATATAGTTTGTTTTCATCGTTGTATTATATTAAGTTGTAATGTTTTTTATTACACTTGTACAGAAATTTTACCTTTGATTGCATCGATTGTAAAGAATCTATCGCTGACAACCAACGCGTATGCGTTATATATGTTTCCATTTGGTACTTCACTCGTGCAGGTAACTTCAGTATCAGCGGTTGATCCAATAGCTCGTTCTGTGTGCTTTGAAACATCAAAGTAAAAGATTGGATAAAGTGAAGGAAAGTCTTCGATAGATATTTGGCTTCCGCTGTCAGCGTCCTGATATTTCTGCATTGCTTCCATTAGGTACATGTAAGCCTGTCTTACGTTTTCTGTTTCACCGTCGGCGAAGTTACATTTGATTGCTTGTTCTGGATATTGTTTCGAATTTATCCTAAGGAATGTTCGTCTGATATTTGGGTTATCAAATACAGAGTTGTTTGCTTCCTGATTACCGCGACGTTCCTGTAGTTGAAATACAACACAAAAAAAGTCTTGGTAATTGTTCACTGGGGGCTGTTGTAACACGCCATGTGTAATCTGTTGCGTTAGGAATTACTGTTTGATAAACTTTATTTTACTGAAAATATATCCTTTTTGTGCAAGCTGTTAACAACGATTCGAGTTCCATCAGCGTAGTTGTTGATGGGACAACTCGTGGCATCCATATAGCGAGTCTTGTAATTACAAACTGACCTTCAGCCACTCCTTCAGCGTGCATTATACAATCATTTTGTTCAGCTCGATCTAAAATATGTTTTTGTTTTTGTCCTCGGAAAACTTTGTTGTAATCACGACAAAATCCAAAATGGTATTTAACGGAGGCATCATTGTTATTTGTTTAGATTCTGCAGCAGCTGCTTTACGTTTGGTGTAACCATCGTTATAAGTTGATCGTCGTGCGTTTCCTAATGCTGCTCTTATTGCATTTGCCACTATGGTGCCACTAGCTGCATCTGTGGATAGTGCAGCGACAGTATGTTTTGCAGCCGCATCAGCTACACCCGGTTTTAGAATGAGTCTATAAATAACATCAGCATCGGCTAGCGCTCCATTTTAAATTTGTTTGAAATATATGTTCCTCCTCCAGTATCTTTAAACCACATCATATTTGTGGAAATTGATCTTGAGTAATAGTCGCTAAATGAAACTATATTAAGTATTGTACTTGTTATAGGTAAGTTCATTGAAATGTCTTCCACGGTTTGGTTTGCTAATTGGTATGGAGCACTTCGAAATAACCTCCAACTGTTATTGACAAGTGCAATTTCTGTAGTATGTAGTAGCAAAAATATGAGTATTAAATGTTCTAACGCCTGCCTTATTTGGTTCGTTTGAATTTTCATCGAGATACTCTACGAACTAGAATTCTGTTACATTATCATCAACATCGTGTCCCTCGTTGATATCGAGATAAATTTTGGTTGACATTAGTTTATAGTCAACACGTAAAGTTACAATGACGACAACTTCGCTGTTGTTATAAAGCAGCTGGTGTTATCATTGGTATGTTTTCTTTTCTGGAATGGGCATTGACGTTGGTGCTGGTTTTACAGTTGGTTTCATGGTTATGGTTCTATTTTTTAAGTTTATGATAATATCTTCACCACGCGGCGATAATAATTTTTTGTTGTGGCTATCATAGCTCGTTTTGTGTCCGCTGTTGGTGCAATATCGGATATAACTTGTTTTATTTTCTCTGTTGTTGGCGGTGTAGCTATCGCTGGTGTTGGTGGCGATGCTGTCGGTGGATCACCTTTTATTTTATAAGCATTTTTTGTCCTACTGCAGTACCCACTGCAGATGCTGCTCCTGTAGGAAGAGCTTTACCTGACGTCAAGTGCAATTTATGCTACTGTACGTGCGATTCCTGGTATATTTTTCGCAATCGATGTGAATGTATTTCCAAAAAATCCGCCTACGATTTTTTTCCCTATAATTTGTTTTGATCGCATTTTGTTATTAGATGATACAACTATGAAATTTACCAGCTACGTTCGATGACTGCGTCATTGCTACGACAATTACGTTGTTGCGCTTAGGTGTAAATAATAAGTTACAACTTCGTTATTACGATATACCTGTCGTCCAGACTGATCTGTTAGTTGCATTGTTATACTTGTTATTTGGTTTTCGAGGCTGATCGGATAGTATATTATTTGTCGAGGAGTAATTTGCATCAGTGATCCTGGGGGAACATCTGGTGAAAAACTATAGATCGTTTTACCTTGACTGCCTTTTGCTGAATAAGATCCTAATGCAATAGAACAGTTAATCAAGATTGTATTTACTTCTGTTATGTTAACCCGTAAATCTTCGTCGTGCGATATACTGTGTTCTGTAACACTGCCCTACTGTTTGTTTTCAAACCTAGCAATGATGCAATACTAGTGGCTGGAGAAAAATCGATTAAAAAATATTTTTAGTGCAAATCTAGCAAGTAATGTATTATGGTTTGGAGATAACTCGAAATTATCTGCGAGAACGGAACCATTACCGTTACCACTGTTTTTCGCTACTAATTCTTTTATCGTCTTGTTGATATCAATAACGTTGTATGCACCATGTGGTATTTTAAATAATATCCAAGCGTGAGTCGCTGAATCCGGATTAAACATAAAGTCGTCGTTGATATTTTTTTTAACATTTGCCATAGAATGCCATATTGTAGCGGAAATTAATCTGATTTCGTATTGCTTATCTGGATCTAATGTTATTGGTAGATTATATTGCACTGAAAAGTTTGCGCTGTTCATAGTCGTTTGCGATGAATCGAGTAGTAACGTTTTTGACATTATATCAATATGTTTGATTATTCTACGATATAAGATCGCTATGAAATATATCAAAGTGTTATATTATTTTACGATATAAATCGTTGTGCAATATTTCGTATTCGGATGATGTTAGCAATCCACTAGAACGAAGGTGATCTAATATATTAACGATTTCATTGTCGATTTCAGTCCTTTCATTTCCAGCGTTTTAGATGACATAAATAGCATAAGTCGGTCAACTATTTCAGCGTTTGGTGTTAAAACTTTAACGTAATAGCCACGTCTATCTTCTACTTGTTCCTTGTCGAGATGTTTTGCTAGTGTACTTAATTTATTTCTTTTGTTGGTAAAACCTTTTAACATTTCAATTTTTGGTTGGTGTTTGTCCATTATTATTCTATAAACGCTTTATAAACTTTTTTAGTCTACGATAAATTCATCAATGCAGCAACGAAATATTTTGGTCGGATCATTTGCAAGTTTATCAAATATAAAGAAATTGTACTTATTTTTTGTTGCTCTATGATATAATTCAATAAATGTATCCTTTGTTACGTCTCCGCACTTTTCTTAAGCAATATTTCTTACAGCAACATTGTTGAGTCCGGGAAATAGTATAAAACAACCAGTATTTCGTCTGATAAATCTGTCAACATTGTAAAAGCCTTGTGCAAGATAAATTGAGTTACATCTTTTATTACGTGATAGTGAAAAGTATGATTTAATCTTATTCATTTCCTCTTATTCATTTGTTTAATGGAATATCATGAAATGCAACTATCTCATGTTCGTATGAATCAAGTTCATTAACCGGAATTAAATCCTCCGGTTGTTTTATCAACGTTGGCTCCAGGTTCATCACGAAATTTATCATTGTATTCGCTCAATAACTCTTACTTATCCTGTTGTTGATTGATGGTGTAAATGTAAACTTTATCGTAGTTTAGATTATCGTTGAGTAAACGATTTAGTAACAAATTCGTTTTACCGGAACCTGTACCACCAACTATAAGATAATGACAGTCAAGAAGTTGTTGTTATGTTTATGCTTGATAAATCATTCGGTATCAAAATTTATTATCGAAGACTTTGCTCTTGTTATATAATTTTATGTTATACAATTTACATAATATGAGTTATTACACAAAGTTTGGAACAACGCTCACGGGATCTATTTCCACTGACGAACCAACAATAACTGATACGTCATCGTTTGTAAAAGAAAAACTGGTGATAAAATGACAGGTAATTTATTAATTTCAAATCAACGAGTGCTTGGTTTGGAGGTAGACTATCCGCCACCAAAGGTTGATCTTACCCAATCGGTAAGCTATTCACAAGTAAAAACGATCGACGATAATAAATTGTTGTTAACAGAAGGATCTTTAAGCGGTAATTCAGACATGTTGGGTAAAAAAATTATAAATTTGGAAACCGCGTATCCACCTTCAAACTTAAATCAAATCCAAACTGTAAGTTATTTACAGTTGAAGTATGTGGATAGCAGCAAGCTTGATAGAACCGGTGGAACGGTTACAGATAATATTAATATGTCAATTAAGAAAAAAATATTGGGTTGGAAACTACTTATCCACCAGCAAATGTTGATAACACACAAGCGGTAAGTTATGCTCAACTAAAATCTATTGACGATAACGAGCTTAATAGGACTGGCGACACAATGACCGGTAACCTGATAATGAGCAATAACTAAAAAATAACTGGATTACTGACAACCTCACGATCAGCTAATGCTACTGATCTGATGCTATTAGTTATGCTCTGTTAAGAGGAGCACTGGCCCCATATTTGAGACAATCCGGTGGACTAATGTCAGGCAACATAAATATGAGAACAACAAAATAACGACGACATATGTCCCAGTTAACCCTAATGATCTAACAACTAAAGTGTATATTGATAATTTATCTGGTGGCGTAAAACAACCAAAAACAATCTTGGGTATATTCCAACACTTTTTAAGGCAACTGACAACCGAGTTGGGTTTGAGGTAAGCGCGTCGACACATTATCCTGAAAACTATTCTCATCACGCTTTCTCCGATAGACATGAATGGACGACAAACGGAGAAGTTGAAAACTTTTGGATCAAAATTAATGTTCTGTTGCATTTGCTATTTGGCAATTTCATTTGCGCGGTCGGTTAAACACTAGTGTTGGGCGAATTTATAATTGGCGATTGGAAGGCTCAAACGATGATATCGACTGGGAAATATTGCATAGTACAGAGAACACGCACATTTCAACAACAAAATATTTTACGACTCCAACAGAAAATACCGTTAACAGTTACTAGTGCCTTAGAGTTTATGTTGTCGCTGCTGAACATCCGTTTCCGGGATTGACAGCATTTCAAATATATACACTCGATGATCAAATATAATCTACTATTGTGTAATAAATATCAGGACAAATAATCACATTCATTGCGAGAGAATTTTATGATAATATTTTTAACACCAAAATAGATGCTGGGAACCAATCACTATCGACACATGTGATAAATACTAGGAAACATTTCTCAATTCGAATGATAAACTCTCCATTGTCAGAAGATGAAAAAATGTTATTCTCGTTATGCACATGCAAAGACCACAACTATTGAAAGCAATAGAAAACTTTGATGTAATAAGTAGGCACTGTCATCCTGATGATTGTATATAAGAACATAAAAAGTTGAAATCCTGCCAAAAAAATATATTGCTTGAGCTTGATTTTGAAAATTTAGGTTTGATAATAAAATCGAACTTAGTAAAAGCACTAGCTTATGGTGAGATAGTAAAGGGAAAAGAACTAATAAAAGATAGCCATTATGGTCTCGACAAACCAGCGGAATCTAAGAAATAGGAATCAAAAGTAACAAGAAGTTATACAATAGTTTTTCATTTAGGTACCTCGGTATGTACTGTCACGTCCACCTGCAGGTCCGGGGTTGTAGAATTGGCCCGACGTGCCTCTCTACGTGTCGTAAGAGGCGACTAAGTAGAGGCAACCTGTTTGCCGTGGATTGCGACCCGTGTCGGAGGAGGAAAGGATCCTGGTAGTTGAGCAGAGGCTTTCCGATGCAATACACTACTTTGGCCTCTACTTCTTCTAGGCAGGTGGTCGAGATGGGCCCCATCAAGAGATGGGTGTGCCCCAGGACAGTATTTTATCGGTGACTCTTTTCAACATAAAAATTAATAGCATCATCAAGTGTCTGGCTCCTTGTGTGGATTGCTCTTTGTACGTCGATGACTTTCTAATATGTTACCGGTCAAAGCACATGCATACAATTGAAAGGCAACTTTAAGAAAATATCAACAAGATTCAAAACTGGGCCAATACTAACGGTTTCAAATTCTCGAAATGAAAAACTGTATGTATGCATTTCTGTCAGTTACGAAGATATCATGATGAACCTAAACTCACGCTGGACGGAACACCTATTCCAGTGGTTGAGAAAGCAAAGTGTTTAGGTATTATCTTCGACAGAAAGCTAACTTTTATTCCACACCTGAAGAATCTGAAAGCTAAATGCTTGAAATCTCTAGATTTACTTAACGTAGTAGCTCATACTGACTGAGGCGCTGATACAAAAGTCATACTCAGTTTATACAGAACATGTATTCGCTCGAAACTAGACTATGGTTGCGTTGTTTATGGTTCAGCTAGGAAGTCCTATTTAAAGATGCTTGATCCAATTCATCATCAGGGAATAAGACTCGCTCTGGGAGCATTTAAGACATCCCCGTGTGAAGGCCTATTCGTTGAAACGAACGAACCACCTTTATCACAACGTAGAGAAATGCTTTCTGCACAGTATGCTTTCAAATTAAGATCAAACCCTCTGAACCCTACTTTTTCGGCTGTTTTTGAACCCAAATACAAAACCTTATACGAAAACAAAGCAAACGCCACGCCTACCTTTGGCATTCGAATATTACCATGCCTTTTCAGTACCAAAATTGATCTTTCAAATATTCAGAAAATGTCCATCTCCGAAATACCTCCCTGGCTGCGTCAACAAAAAAAGTACTTTTTACGTTACACGATGGAAATAATCGGAGACAAACCCTTCCATCTTCCACAACTCTTATCACGAACTCCTCACCCAATTCGAAAATTATACAAGAATATATACTGATGGATCAAAAGATGAGGAAAAGGCTGTTGCAGCCTTCGTTAGTGGAAAACACACAACAAAAGTTCGCTTGCCAAATGGTACATCTATATTCTCAGCCGAAATTAGAACAATAGACCTTGCTTTGCAATATATTGAAAACAAACTTGTTTTAAACAGCATCATTTTCTCCGACTCACTATCAGTACTTCAGTCACTACATCATAGAAAACTGGAGAACCCATTATTAGCTAATATTCACCTCAAACATACTAAGCTGAGTACCTCCTACAATATAGTATACTGTTGGTTACCCATCCATATTGGAATTAAAGGTCATGAGAAAGCAGACCGCGCTACTAAAATGGCCCTATCACTGGAACCATCTGATTTTAAAATACCGTATACTGATTTTAAACGTAGTATCAAAGAATGTTTACATCAGATATGGCAGGCATCATGGAATGATGCCGTGAATAACAAACTTCATGCCATAAAGCCAACCCTAGGAGAATGGACTCCTTCCTACAGAGCCGTCCGTAGGGAGGAGGTAGTCATTGGAAGGATTCGAATTGGTCATACTTATTTAACCCACTCCTACATACTAAAAGGAGAAGACCCACCAGAGTACATTTCTTGCAATGAACCATTCACCGTTAAGCACTTTATGTTGGAGTGTTTCGACCTCCAACCTACGCGTGATCAGTATTACAATGTGCATGACATTAGGGGGCTCTTTGATACAGTTAGCGTGTCTTATATTATAGACTTCCTGAAAGAAGTAAAACTTTATCATAAGCTATAGCTTTATGCTATCACCTTGAGCAGTTTTTTGTGCTTTATATACCGTCGTTAAATTTTAATTACCTTTCATCTGTTTTCATTATCTTACACCATTTACACTCCCCGTTGATCGGGAAGCTTTACTTATTTATCACCGTTACCATTTTATCGTTTTACTTTCAACTGTTCGCTGGTCGATACGAAACCTTTTACCACTTTTAAATGATCAAAGATATAACCTTTTGTATGGCGCTAAATAGCCTCACAGAGCTGGTGCGCCGTAAAAATTCAACCAACCAACCAACCAACCAACCAACCAACCATGTACTACCACGACAATGAAACCCTAGTTAAAGCCGTTAGAATGACACCGGATACGGAGTTAATTATTAAAGCGTAGTCGAACTCAATTCTACCATTGATACATAAAAAACAGAATTTGATCAGATTATTGTTAACAAATCTCTAGTGATAATCAAAAATTTTGACAACGAAATTAGTGATCTCAGTAATGATAATCGAGAAATGTTTTTTGAAGAAGTCAAAAAACAGTGTTTGAAGAAAAGATTGATTCTTATTACGACATAGGTGAAGCACGCGATGTTCCACTTACATCAATCCAACGCTCTAGACAATTGTCATTACGAAATTATTAGAATGAAGTCGAGAAAAGATTCACAAAACCATACGAAGAATTATTGTTTAAAGTAAACGATGCTACTGATCTTATCTTTTTTGAACGAGACACACTTCGAAAATTAATACTAAATAAATTTCGTAGTCGCATACGCAATTGTCAGACAGTATCTTGGTCTCAAAAATGTCACGTTAGATCAAATAAGTTTGGTATTATTGTTTATTGATAAGACGGAAAGAGAATACGGTAATTTGGTGAATGAAACTAATTTGTATGAATGTGATTTAGAAGACACGTTTGATTCCTATAGTTGATTAGAAAAAAAAATGAGGTACTAACAGATAAACAATAAAATCATTCTTCGTCGGATGTTTATGACAAGTACAGAAAATTCCTAGCTGATCCTAAAATTAATAAATTCCGCGAGTTTTCTTGATTCAATTGTTGGTACTAGAACTTTAAATATTGCATACAAATTTTAAACAAATATTGTATAATGAAAAGACAGATCATCGATTTCAACAATATTTCAGAACAAATTCCAAAAGAAGATTTTGACGTACTAATGCAATATTTCAAATTTTATCAGAAAAACCTTTGTTGTGTAAAACAATGTTTTAAGTATTGTAGTAGAATGCTTCAGTTAATATTATATTTACCACTGATAATGACTGGCATTGGTATAATCTCAAGTGGAACATGATTAAATCCGTTTTTGTTAATAATGTCAGGTGTTGGTGTTTCTATTTCAACAGCGTGTAACAAAATTCAGCCTCGACTTGAGACCAAAAAAATGCTTGTAAAACAGCTAGTGTCACTTATAAAAATTACTTGATCAGATACGATCTTATTTACGTGGTGTAAAATATGATATGGACGATTTAATACGCGAGTTTCGTATTATTGACAGTATGTTAACAGATATTCTACCAATGAGAGTTAGCAGGTATGAAAAAAAATTTATCAAAAAAGGTATGGTGATGACAGTATATGAAATTGTATCTAACAAAAAAATAAACTTAAGTTAAACATATAGTAGTAGGTGAAAATGAGGACTTCTAGATCAGAGCTCCATTGTTGACTAAATAATATATTTGGTATAGGGTCACTGTATAAGTTTCTACTTGGATGAATTTTTCTTTTGATATATGTGAGAAATATCGGTGACTTATTTATCAAATCGTTTGTTTCGGTTGTTAATTAACTTAACAATTGTAAGTAAGACAATTGTTTTGAAAAATAAGTCACTCTATGGTCGTATATTTCCTAAGAAAACTTAGGTCTTTAAAATAAGTAAGGAGAGTTGGTGACATTGGTTAAAAACTAGAGTAAGTCATACTTGAAAATGGAGCTCTGGTCTAGAATCCTCATTTTCAGCTACTACTCATACATCCGATTCACTCGTCTTCTGTGAATTCAGGCTTTCAAGTCAGAGGTCAATCAACCGAGTTATAAAATACGTCCGTTAACAACGTGCTCACAAGCAATCGTGAAGACGTGCAGTGAGCACTGTCAATCTATTGATATAAATCTTTGTTTCTACACAGTGTTGCTTTTTGAAGTGAAAATGTAAAGGAGGATCAATTCATATTTCGGCATCATTTTGAACACACTTTAGTCGTATTAGGTTATGAATTCTATCTTTGCAATATTGAACTTTTTAAGAGTTGTAAACTTCAACATAAAATCATTGCATCACCTGGATTGCTTGAAATGGCCATAGCATAAACATTACTAAATCACTCTGTCACTAGGTTAAATACTTCGTAATACTCATTGTTATTTTGCGAGTAAATGGCATAATTTATGTGCTTAAACATGCACAGGTTTTGCAAAATGGACTTGATAGGACCAATACACACAATGTTAAGGGTACAGTATAAACTCATTTTGCGGTGTTTTTGGTAATATTGTAAAGTATATTTCTTGCTATACGCACACAACAACAACAAGACATCAAAACGTTGATGGAGTGAACAAGGGTTCTATAGCTAAATAGCTTTAGCAATACGGATTATGACAAAAAGGGTTTACTGCTAGAAGGAGAGATAAGAAAGAATGAGCCGAACAAAAGCAGCAATATATTTACGACCGGCTTCAAAAAGACCTGACATCTGTATTCAGAATGTTGGTTCATTGACTTATTTAATAGAAAAATTGCAACAAGAAAACAAAACACAGCAAACAGCAAAAGACAAATAGATAAATCAAATCTGCAGAAAGAATTGTTGGCAAATATTCTTACCAGATTATATTCATATGCACTATTACTTTGAATCATTGTGCCATTAAATGTATCTCAAGAAACTGGAAACGAATTTTGTAGCAAATCATATTCAGATGTATATGTGAATTACGAGGAGCAAAATATGGCGATAGAAATTGTATGGAAGCATTTTAGAAGAATGTTATATTAAAATATAACCATTTGGATATCTCTTCTCTGTTTGCGATGCGGCTTATAGGAAAACAACACGGGGATGAGGCTGAATTGGGCTTATGGGAATGCGGATGGAACTCAATTGTGGTTAAGGACATCGCACATAGTAGTAGGGCAATATGGTACCGTGTGAGAATTGAAATGGATGACGAAAATCAAACATGGATGAATCATCATAGGACTTAAATTTATCAGTTTTTGTATGACAATGATAGTGCATTGTGAGCCTGAGTGTAATATGGTATTGTAACCAACACACTATCAGACGGGTTTTCCCCGGAACTGGGACTGAATCTCCATAGAGTACGAACCATAAAACTTCTAATTTGTGTGATGGTATTATTTATATTAAATATTAATTCTGCCTAGTATAATCAAGCATTCACATGTAGAATCCAGGGATAGCCGTTTCAGTTCTATATATAATTCTCTGTAATTAATCCCATGTTCCTTGATTTCTGTAGTAGGAACCCGGAAAGAGTTTGCTGAACTATTGTAAAATTATTTAGGGATTTTAGTGATAGTGTACTTCTTACTGAATGTACCTGGAAGCAAAACCTTTTTAAATCAACCGTAATTTTCCGATGGTTCTAGCATAGAATAACAAGTTAGAACTTTTACTGATAATACTTTTGGATCGATGTAATATTGATAGTATAATTTAGAACAATATTCTAGAAATTCATACACAATAAATTGCTTTAAATTCTTTCACATTGTTTGATTTTATGTTTTAGATAAATAATTTTACGTTATAGAGAACAGAATGTTATTGGGTTCTACCTTGTTTTGTTATACTCTTTATGCCTCTATACGTCGCAAAATTAATGGGAGCTATTCTCAGAATTTGAATTGTGTTCAGGATTTGAATTTATTTTTATAGTTTAGAAATTTTACATATGACAGTTTTGATTTTTTTGGAGACTGTTTTTTGAGTTTGAATTTCATTGTTATAAATTCTTTTTAGTCTCTTGTATTTTGATTTCGTGACTTCCACCATGAGATCCACAGTGGGGAATTGTTTTGCCAATACTACCGAGGAGATCTTTAAAAAAAAGCGCTACTTGCTATTTCTGAGCAGAATGATCTTGTTGAAGTGGATGCTTATTCCACGAAACAAGAGATCAGGAATATTCTGATGCTTTATTTGGTGTCTTCGACGTTTTGATTGGACATACTATCCTCAGACTATTGAAGATAGGGACAAAGAAAGGTTAGTATTCTCCAAAGGGATGGGGTGAAAGTACATAATCCATCAGAAAGAAATCCAAAATGAAAAGATGATGCTAATCAGAAAGAATAGAGATTTGAAGAATAATGCCATTAGTGACATTTGATTTTACCTTGATGAGAAAAGGGTTGAATCTTAAGAGATGGCAGCTTGTATAGCTAATGATTGTTCTTTGAACCACAATGTTCCTATCTTCCTCTCAGTAGGTTTATTTCAAGAAATCATTTATATCTCATTGGAGTACGTACAAGTCTCAGTCTGGTATAATTATTAAGAATCAAACGTCTAATAGGAAGGATCAAACATCCTTATCTTTTCCACGTGTACTTATTGTACAAGAAAAGGGGACGTTATTTCTGATTGTTACAGGGTGAAATACAAGCAAAAATATCTTAACATTCTAGTTGCAAATGGTTTGAACGAGTATTGAATGAGTTACTTTTGTTGGAGCTAGCTAACCCCAGTATGATGTTATTATGGAGATTTAGGAACCATTCATGTCGACGGGTTCATTATCGCGTGTTGGTGATTCAATATCACTTGTTGCTGATTTAGATAAGTCTTGCCTTAGTAAGATATTAGGAGACACCGGATCGTCCCAGAGTCATTCAATACTTTGAACTTTTCTGCAAAGTTTTCTTCTAGCGATTAGGGAGTAGATTGTTGATTTTTTTATTGTTCCTTTTCATTGTGTTGATGTGTCATCAGACGTTGTTTAGAGATCAGTGAATAAAGGAACCAAACCATCCTTGCCCAGAGGGATGTTCATTTGTTACTGAGTAACGACATAACCGGAGGTACGATAGTGGTTAACTCACTTATATCTGATAAGCTTTGTATGGATCGAAGAGTTGATCTTATTGAAGCAGAAATCTCTAATTTAAATCCAGCATTCGCAGTTACTAGAGCTAAGTCAAAATATTCTCATGGAAATGGCATTGTTGGTCAGGATTTGTCACATTCATTGGTAGGAAAACCCAACCAAAAGATACCTAAACCTCATCCGTCAGCTATTTCGTTTCCAATTTTTGCAATTTAATAAATTTTTACATAAAAAAAAATAAAAATAAAAATAAAAATATATATAAAGCTGGTAATCTTCAATGTAATAAATGTAACACATCCTTATTGCTTTTTATTTTTGTTCAAACATGATAATTGACAGTTAGCAAGTTGCGTGCATCTCACCTCTCATTGCCACTCATGTTATTTAAAATGAGATTTTGATTTACACTGTGGATGCTGCGTCAATGTTTGTTAAAAATAGCAGTCATATCCTCCCTGTATAGTCGTTTAAATTGATTGGTGTATGAGGCATGGTGAATATAACGCTTTAGTGCAATGATGATGTTCTACAATTATTTGCTCGAAACATTTTAGTTTGTTTGGAGTTTCTTCATTTGCTGCCCGGTATTGCTTAGCGTATTCTGTCCGTCTGTTCATCTATACGTATGATTCATATATATATCCGCATGTCCTTCCCCAGGAATTCGTTGCCATCATTTTGCAAAACTACATGAGATAAATAAAATGTTCATGGCATGTTTGTATGTATATGTAGGTGTCATTATTAAATTTCCATAACTTCATGATTTTATAATATGTTAAACAACCTTAGCCTTAGACTTATTTTTGGTGAAGAGGGGCTAACTTTTCTCTAGCAACATAGATGTAGCTTTTAAAATACACCTCCACCCGATTCCGCGAAAAAGAACGATATCTTGTATAATGTCATATATGTATTTACATATAGGATGTACAAAGCAAATTTTGAAACATAAATTTAAAAACCTAGACAGTGCTTACAGTTGTGTACAGTTGTAAAGACCTTTGCATATATCGACAATTTAAGGGTTAATTTATAGGATCAAGTTATTGGAAATCCAGGGTAAGGATTAAATATGGAACGTTCTTTTATTAAATGCTTTAGCATAGAATTTTTAAAAAATAAATTTAGCTATAGAAAAGTTGTGATTCGTCCCCCAGAAAATTCAACGTAAATGCAACAACGTAATATTATACTGAGATGCAAGTGATATGACATAAAAAATATATGTCACTCAATGATATGACACCAATATGTAGTTTAATGATATCAGACTGATATTAAATGGATGACTTATCGTACAGATGTGACCGCAAAAGAGAAATTTATTGCACAATTACTTCTAACAAATCTTTAGGTAGTGTGACGATGGCTCCTCGTTTCTGATGCAGTGTGACCAAGTTCAATTTGCTCCTCTTGGATGTAATAAGAATACAACTAGATGAGTTTTGTTGAAGTGACTTGCATTCGTTTTCTGTCCCATTAAAATCAATACGCAGTGATTCGGCCACTGTCGGCGAAATATGTGATTTCCAATTCAAAATATCTAAAACACCCTACCAAGCATACGTATAAGCTAATCAATCGGATTGATGAGTACATTATTTCACCCATGACCTTTTTGTTATTTTGTGCTGATCTTGACATTAAGACTGATTTTCCTAATATGAATATGCAATGTTATCTGAACTGTAATTTATTTTGTCATTTGCCACCTGCAAACGGTCTAGGTAATATTACTTTTCAGGTTTATTCTTATTTCTAAAGGAGTTTTCAATGGCCTTTATTAGAGTGGTTGAAATCTTGGCCAGCCATTTTAGGGATTATCCATTATTTTCAGAGCGACCTAGATCCAATACAGCAATAAGTTCAGGAACATTATTCCAACCTAAATATATTTTTTTTTATTTCTTGGTCGCAGACTTGTGCACAAAACTTGTAACATATCGCACTTCAATTAATTTTTGTTAAAACAAACATGTTTTCAATTAAAGTTGATACGGTTATACGAGAATAATTGTGGTTAAGCAAGCGATTTTTTTTGGCTTGGAATGACAAAGTAATTCCTTTGAAATTTATATTTGTTGACATTCAAGATAAATTGTTCTTGCAGTAATTTGGCCCGTATATTCTGTACACATAGAAGGACGCTAATAGTCCATTTCAGTACATACTAAGGTGCACTAAAATTAAGTTGCAAAGAGAATGCTAGTGGTAAATGTTTGAGTCAAAACACCACAAATTAAGAACTGGTCAATGGCGCTCGAGCGTAAACGAATGTCTGGAAACCTAAGAGAGCTCATTGTAGTATCTTTCAATACAATAGTAGAGTTGGCCGTTCAGCGCATCAGGAACACAATACATACATATTTGAACTTGCAGGTATTCGTTTTTATCAGTAATTGTGGGTTAATAAATTAGATCCGTAGACATTTACGAAAACTGTACGATGTTGATTTACCTTTCTGTTGCATTCTTTCCCAGAAATGTTATATTTTATAACAGCTATTGTGGTATGTACAGAAGCTATTTCTGCCTAAGAAACACGTGGATAATGCTACTAAGTGTTCGTAACACATTCCATCTATACATGAAATGTACAATATGAATTAAGAACACATGGCATGGTATTCGGTGCATTGTATCCTTATTGGCAATGGGATATAACTCAAATGCACTAGATGACCAGAGAAGGAACATTATGTTATTTCTTCTGCATAGGAAGATATGGTATATTATATGTTGTGTCACAACATTTCAAATAGCAAGTGGAATAGCGGGAACAATTTGGATTCTGTATTTAATTGGAAAATGGGCCTGATTGTTCCATCATTAAGCACATTAATCTTGTTCTATACTAACAGGAATTAATACATTTTATATACTTCATAATGCTGCTTAGCATATGTATGTATGTATGTATGTATGTATGTATGTATGAATGAATGTATATTCAATCCGTGTTATCCAATCTGTAATAACAGTACACATTATTTCGTTCAAAATGATTCAAACTGGTTTCTTGTCTCTGCATTAATGGTCATAATTGTAGCCCAAGCATGTCCAACTCCTCCATGGAGGGGATCGGATAGCGATTTTAGATGAACCAGTAAATGTAACAGGACAAAACCAGGTCGCAGGCAAGTTCTTGCCTGTGGTCGCCAAGTTGGCAAATGCATCCTATAACCTTTGGTTGGGTGATCTTCCCTGAATATAAACTCGGGCAAAGAAGTGATAATTTAAATGCACACAATAATAGAACTTGCACACTAAAATGACCGTACTAAAGAGCATCTTCGATTCATTTTATAAAATATTTTCATTAGACAGCGATGTCATTGGGGCGTTGATATATTATGAAGTCATTGCAAAAATCAACTAATTAGATCAATAGATGTTATGTTTTCCTGTTATGTAAATTAGATGAAGAAATTAATAAAAAAAATAACCAAGCAACAACAGAACTATACATAAAACAATAAACAAAGAGTACATGAAAGTGTTCAATCAATAAATCTAAGATGAATCTTGTAGCCTTCTTTGTTCTTCGTAACAGTCATGATAATTTATCGCCACTTTCAAATGCAGACGTGAGTATGATCCTACACCTCACTATCATTTGTGCTCTGGTAAACGAGATCATTCGTTTACTCTACACTGTGTGCTTTGTCCTAGTGTCATTGTTCGGCGTAGATAGTTGTCACGTCCCTCTTTTGAACAGTTTCAACCGACTGATGTATTCATAAAGCATTGCTGCAAGTGGCTCTGTGCGATAATTATTTTATACAATAGTTTACCAAAGTCCGTTTGGTTTCGTGTTCATTTCCTGACAATTAGTTTTCTACTCCTGCTGATGTGGTATCATGTTTTGGTGCTTTTGTCTGTCTTTTCATCCCTACGTATTGTCCATCTCTATATAAGTATGTCTGTCTCCGTAAATCATTGACAGCACTACTTCAGAATACTTGGGACAAAATTAACTTTGTTAGGCATGTGTCAATGTTCTGATTAAACTTTAATGCCAATAAAGCAATTTGTGAAATTCCTTAAATAATTCAAAGAACATTATTAGATTACTACAGTATTTTGGTTTGTGAAGGGCTGCACTAGTTTGTTTCTACAAGCAAAAATGTAGCTTTGCTTAATATAATTATAACTGGCACTTGTATCATTTTCAGTAAATAGCCACTGCCCCCGGAAGAAAACTACTATATTTTGCACAGTGTGCCACTCATTAGCATTCTTTCAGGTTCCAACTGTTGATTTAAATATAAATATTTTTGATAACTGTTAATTTCTGGAACTGTAAATCATGTATATTATCTTCCTTCTTGTACATTTGTACAGACTGACTGTCAGCGTATGAAAACCCAAAGATATGCCTATGGATGTATCTGCAATATAAGAATTAGTTTATTTGATCAAAGTTGTTGAAGGTCAGAAGAAGAAACCATGTCACATTTTTAATTCATAAATAAAGCTAAAAATATCTTCAACTAAACCTGATACGATAAGAACTATATAACACGTTCATGTCGTAATCTATAATGCTAGAAAAGAAAACATTATTGAGATTATGTAACTTCTCGTTAACATTTCGAGTCCTTTCTGGTTATCCAACGAAAAGTATCCAGCTTGGAATGGCAATAGGTAACATTGTAATTACAAGGTTATAGATATTGAAGATAAAATTATCTTGTGATAAATTAACTCCCATATTTTCTACTCATAATATACTTGTTTATATCCCATTTCAGTACATACAATTGAACTCTAACATACGTTTTAAAGGGAGTGCTAGTGGTATATATTAGTGTAAAGATACTGTTAATCAAACAAAAATATTTGTAGGTAATTCTTTTATGCGAACCAGGCAAGAAATCAGTATTTCTTGATGATTTAAATATATTTCAAACATTGCCGCAAACGTTACCGTATTAGCTTTGACTCTGTCTCTTTGAAATTTTTTGTATCATTTCTTGTAAAGACACCTGCGATAGTAGGTGGCATTTCTGCGGAACAAACAGAAAATTACTAAATGTTCATAACACCTTCCATTTGTATGTGCATCGTATTGTTTGCTATTTCATTGACGAATTAGACAATTGATGTTTGTCACTTGCATGAATCCCTTACTGTTTGAAATGTATGTTGCTTGAGAGAAGTATGTCTTGCGCTTCCTCAATATATGCGTCAGTCAGACATGTATGGTCTGTCTGGACGTACATACGTATTTATTTTTATGCATATCTGTCTACGTAATGCATTTGTGCACGTCTCTCTCTCCGTGCATGAATATGTATGTATGTATGTAAGTATGTATGTATGTATGTATGTATGTATGTATGTATGCATGCATGTATATATGTATGTAGGTATGTATGCATGTATGTATAATCTGTATGTCTTTGTTCAATACTGTTAATCAAACTACTAATCATACTACTGTTAATATTAATAGTAATCATACTACTGTTAATCAAACATCTTTGTTCAATACTGTTAATCAAACTGTTAATCAAAAATACTGTTAATCAAACAAAAATGATTGTAGGTATTTATTTTATTCGAAACAAGCAAGAAATCAGTATTTCTTGGTCATTGAAATATATTTGAAACATTGCTGTCTCTTTGAAATTGTATCATTTCTTGAAGAGACACCTGCGATAGTAGGTGGCATTTCTGCTGAACAAACAGAAAATTACTAAATGTTCATAAGACCTTCCATTTGTATATGCAACGTATTGTTTGTTATTTCATTGGCGATTCGGGCAATTTATGTATGTCGCTTGCATGAATCCCTTACACTTTGAAATGTATGTTGCTTGAGAGAAGTATGTCTTGCATTTCCTCAATATATGCGTCAGTCAGACATGTATGTATTGTTTTTCTGGATGTACATACGTATTTATTTTGTGCATATCTGTCTGCGTAATGCATTTGTGTAAGTCTCTCTGTTTGCATGAATATGTATGTATGTATGTATATAAGTACGTACGTACGTATGTATGTATGTATGTATTTATGTATGTATGTAGGTAGGTAGGTAGGTAGGTAGGTAGGTAGGAAGGTAGGTATATATGCAGTATTATAATCTGTATGTCTTTGATCAATCTTAATTAATCTATCTTTAAGATCAGTATATATTTTTTCCTCAAATACAACACAAAATGACGTCTGCTGTCTGCAATAGTTGTCGGTTTTGTTGCCGCTGTCATGGTGATCATGCTTGTGCAGAAGCTTCGACAACGAAACTGCATCATAAGTGGTCATAATACTGCAATTGCTGCCCTTATTTTGCATTTAGAAATGAGAATCTTAGATTCGCAGGCGAGGACACGGTCTTATTTAACAAAGCAGCCCCACAATATCGCAATAACTAAATACAAACAGTATCTAAGGAAGTAATGAATACAAATGAAAAACTGTTAATCAATAAATTAATAAATATCAATATTGTATGTTATAAGTAAAAGCAGTTGCTAAACGGATCAAATACATGTGTCTTGGTTTGTATTTTCGTCGCACATACATGTTACTTTGAAATATTATCGAACATTCACAACAAAATGGATAGATACTGACCATTATTTTAGATAGGTTGTAATTGCCAAAATTAAATGAAACGTGGGGAAGATGCATTCATGTCAAAAAATGCTACTCTGAAGTCCTTATTGAAAAGCAGAATTATATGATGTTAGTGTGCGTACATTTAAGCCTGTACAGTTGACTAATGACCCAATTCAAGTGTTGATCTTGAAAAGGAGAAGGGAATAATTATTCTTATACATTTCTCAAATGTCCAAAACAAAACAAAAATAAACAAAATATTAAAACTGTCCGCAATACTAATGTTATTGTAATACATGTTGTGGTATTACGAATGGAGTTTCTTATGCAGAAACATTCTCTATTTAATGTTTCACGATTATATGCTAAATGTTGGTTGAGACTATAGCAGTGATCACTTTGTATTATTCTTAATTGGTACTACTAGCAAGTATGAATTGCTTTTCTTCCATTCTTATAGTATGCACCACCCTTCACTCAACATCGTTCAGATCGCCGTCTGTGTTTTCAATGGATGTGTGCTCTGTGCTTTGTTACAAGTGTGAATATTAAAACTTGATTTAGTCCTTGTATTTTCATGCTGTTTGTTGGGTATCTAGGTTTTCGGTTGATATCATCGACCCTACACGCCTGGAAGGTCAATAATTTGTGGAAAGAAGTTCACATGTTAGCGGTTATTTTGCCCTATTCATTTCCAAGCTTCCCCCTGCGGGTCCGGCGTTGTAGAATTAGCCCGCCGTGCCTCGCTACGTGTCGTAAGAGGCGACTAAGTAGAGGCAACCTGTTTGCCGTGGATTGCGACCCGTGTCGGAGGAGGAAAGGATCCTGGTAGTTGAGCAGAGGCTTTCCAATGCAACACACTACTTTGGCCTCTACTTCTTCTAGATGGGTGGTCGGGATGGGCCCGGTCTTGACAAATCGGCTGGTCACGCCGAGCCCTAGGAGGTCTTTATTTACTCACTTACTTTCCTTATCTTTGTCCTTGTATCTCTCTTGATATCACCGTTGCCCATACATTCTATCCCTTTAACTTTATCTTTCCTAAGTCTTAGAAGACTTCATAGAAGGCGGTGGCTTAACGGGTCAATCGGGAGATAAATTTACCGACTCAGTATAACACCTGTGTATCCCTGGCACCTGAAAAGTGTCCCCTTGTTGGACTCTATGGTGAGTGGGGAGCACGGGTGCTGAGGTCCTTAAAAAAAATGAATGGAAAATTAAAAAAGAAATCAACTCAAACGTGCCAAAGCAGGATCTGACTCAGATGACGAACCATGTGGTGTGGAATCATTTCCACGCTTCATGGTTATACAATCTACAGACGACTCAAAAGCGCTTGCCTCACTGTCTCCGTTCGTCATTGAGAAAACAATTACGGGAATGATTGGTACACCAAAAAGTGTCAAAAAGTTGAATCGGGCTGCCTACTTGTTGCATGTGAGCGACGGGGTCAGACAGAGAATATTCGGAAAATGAAGACATTTTTCGATATTCCGGTAACCTCATTCGCTCACACAACATTCAACTCGTCCAAAGTTGTGATTCGATGTCGGGACTTGGCCGGAGTAAGCGACAAAAATATCATCGAAAGGATGAAAAACGAAGGTGTCACTGCGGTTCGCAGAATAAGAATTAAACGTAATAGCAATCTGCAGGACACCAAGACATTTGTACTCACCTTCAACAAACCAGCAGTACCCAGAGTGGTCAAGGTTTGCTTTTTACAAGTGAAGGTTGAGATTTACATACCTAACCCCCTTCGATGCTATAAATGTCAGAAATATGGCCATCACGAAAGATCATTGCTCAAAAAGCCAGATATGAGGCCGATGCGGAGACCATTCTCACCAGGAAGCTGAGTGTAGAGCAACTCCGCATTGTGTCAACTGTGGAAAGAAGCACCACGCCAATTCCAAGGATTGTGATACCTGGAAAGAGGAGAAGGAAATACAGAGGGTCAAATACACAGCTAACATTCCCTATCCAGAGGCAAGAAAGCTAGTCCAGGTAAAAGCATCCCCTCCTGGCCCATCCTTCTCCACTGTAGTGAAAAACAATCCCAAAGTAACGAAGGACGCTCAAACACAGACAGACCCACCCGAGTAAACACCTCGCTCTAACACCCCCAATACCAAGCATAAAAAACCACGGCATCTACCCAAAGAACATTTAATAATACTCAACCGCCGAAATCACCAAAGAACAAAAAGAGATCTCAAGGAAATAGGCAGCAAAAGGGGTCAGAGGACCCCATCAAAATCTATAACAGGTATGGAGACATTGAGAGCAGAGATGCAGAAGATACTGTTCCATGTTCTCAAAGTAGCTCCAGACCTAACAAAAAATTTATCCCCGTACTTCCTCCGGAGAAATAACCATACAGATTCACTCCGCGAAAACCTAACCTAGCTCCAATATCTACAATCTAAACTTATAATGAAGAACACGATCATACAATGGAATTGTCGAGGACTTAATGCCAATTACAATGATATTCTCCTGCTTTTAAACGAATATGATCCTGCAATACTATGCCTTCAGGAAACCTTTTTAAAAGATACGGACATCACACTTGAAAACTACTCCCTGTTTAACACCTACTTACAGAGCGTTGGTAGGGCATTGGGAGGGGTTTCTATTGCTGTGAACAATAGAGCCCCACATAGCGTCATCCCTTTAAACACAAATTTGCAAGCCATTGCTGTAAGTGTCACTCTACATCGAGTGATTATATTTTGTTCTATTTACATACCACCAAACACCAACTTATTACCAAACGAATTAGACACGCTTGTTCAACAACTTCCTGCACCATTTGTTTTCCTCGATGATTTTAATGCCCATAACATCAAATTACATAAGCGACAGGGGCACAAAGGTTGAAGATTTTATTAGTAGACACGACATGTGTCTATTTAACACCAAATCTCCGACGTACTTGCACCCAGGAACTGGTACATACACATGTATTTACTTGACAAGTTGTTCTCCTTCACTACTTTTGGATTATAATTGGAAGGTCGCAGATGACCTTCACAGCAGTGATCACTTTCCATTCTCTCTTACGAACACCAAAGTTACAATTGATGACACGATTCCACGGTGGAATTTAAAGAAGGCTGACTGGGCCAAATTTGAAACACTTTGTACAGCTAGACTTAAGAGGAATACCGTCCTAAACGACAATGATCCTATTCGACAATTTACATCCGTCTAAATTGAGATTGCAGAAGAATCCATTCCTAAGCCCTCATCGAATTGTAAAAGAACACAAAAACCGTGGTTCACTAAAGAATGTAAAGAAGCCATTAGACAACGCCGAGAAGCACTGAAAAAATTTAATAATCGCCCAACGCCCGAAAATTTAATTCAGTACCGTATTATTCGGACCAAAGCTCGTCGCACGATTAAAGAAAGTAAAAGAGCATCATGGAAAAAACGTTTCAACTTTAAACTCTCGTTCCTCTCTAAAGAAAGTTTGGGACACGATCCGCAAAATAAATGGAAAGCGAAAATACAATTGTCTCCGACACCTAAAACTAAATTACAACAATTTCAATACCAAACATGAAATAGCTAATGTGCTTGCTGATTGTTTCTCCAAGAATTCCTCGTCGTCTAATTATTCCGAAGCTTTCCGAAGATTAAAAGCTCAAAACGAAAAGACACGGTTTAAATTCACATCGAATAACTCAGAGAGTTATAACCAACCGTTTTCATTGTCGGAGCTTATGGAATCTTTAAATAAGGCCCATGATATATCCGCTGGGCCTGACGATATACATTACCAGTTTTTGAACCATCCTTAATAGTTCTTCTGGAAATCTTCAATGATTTATGGATTACTGGTAATGTACCAAACATTTGGAAAGAAGCAACAGTAATACCAATTCCCAAACCAGGCAAAGATAGCGCGGATCCTACCAACTATAGACCCATATCATTAACTAGCTGCGTATGCAAAACAATGGAACGAATGATCAATTCTCGGCTTGTATGGTATTTGGAAACCAACAATTTAATATCTCCTTTCCAAAGTGGCTTTCGTTATGGTCGTAGTACCAATGATCATCTGGTTAGACTGGAAACATTTATTCGCGATGCTTTCATCAAGAAGGAACACTTAGTAGCGGTTTCCTTTGATTTGGAAAAGGCCTATGACACAACGTGGAAGTACGGAATACTAAATGACCTGCACGATCTGGGTCTTAAAGGCCGACTGCCCTTTTTCATATCAAACTTCCTCTCAGACAGGGAATTCAAGGTACGAGTGGACTCCACCCTCTCTGATATGCACGATCAAGAGATGGGTGTGCCCCAGGACAGTATTTTATCGGTGACACTTTTTAACATAAAAATTAATAGCATCACCAAGTGTCTGACTCCTGGTATGGATTGCTCCCTATATGTTGATGACTTTTTAATATGTTACGATCCAGGCACATGCATACAATTGAAAGACAACTACAGCAAAATATCAATAAGATTCAAAATTGGGCCAAAACTAACGGTTTCAAATTCTCGAAATGAAAAACTGTATGTATGCATTTCTGTCAGTTACGAAGATATCATGATGAACCTAAACTCACGCTGGACGGAACACCTATTCCAGTTGTTGAGGAAGCAAAATTGTTAGGTTTTATCTTCGACAGAAAATTCCACATCTAAAGAATTTGAAAGCTAAAGGCTTGAAAACTCTATATTTACTTAAAGTAGTAGGGCACACTGACTGAGGTGCTGATAGAAAAGTCATACTCAGTTTATATAGAAACATTTATTCGCTCGAAACTAGACTATAGCAGCAGAGAGGGTGAACCCTACAACTTTGCAGAGACCTTATTTTTTGAAATTTAAGGGTTCCTACGAAGGCTGAAAAAAAAAGTGTTTGCCTTAACAGTAAAAACTTCTCTAATTGACCAGATTTTTTCTGATTTTTTCACGTGCTGGTCACTACGCGTATGTCGTTCACCCTCTCTGCTGCTATAAGTTAAACAGCCATTATAGATATTATCAATTGGAGAACCACACTCAGCTAAATTAGCTCGAGAGCGACTATAGGCAATTAAAAAATATCTACCTGGTCGTGATTCTGTTAAGCAACAACTACAATCGCGTCAGGAATATCAAGTTGAATTTGAGGAGGATACAAAAAAATTATTTAAACCTATCACTGAGACCACTAAAGGTATTCAACCTGTGTTAGAGAAAACAGCTGAAGAAACTGGAAAAATAGCAAAAAGAACTAGAAAAATAAAAGAGATTCTAAGAGAACTTCCAGAAGAAATAGCTACTGCGATGCCAGTCCCGGAAATACCTGAAGGCGCTGAAGCACTAGAACCTGAAGGCGCTGAAGCACTAGAACCTGAAGGCGCTGAAGCAGAAGGTGATGAAGCACTAGCCCCCGAACGAAAGAGTCATGCAATAAGTACTGCTGAATTGATAAATAAATTTAATGAAGAAACTATTAAGACAATTAATAAATTGAACCTACATCAACTAGCTGAGTTTGCTGTGGGTAGTTTTAGTCGAAGAGATAAATTAATGAAACCTGAACACGCAAAATATATTAAAACCAGTGAACAATGGCAAAAATATTTATATCGCATACGCATGAAAGTTGAACAAGCTAGATATGATGATACATTATATAAGGGTTATGAGGAGGAAATTGATAATTTAATTTTCTTAAGAAGAGAGGAGAAAGAACAAAAGAAACAAAAAGCACCACCAAAACAAAAAGAACCAAAACCATTTGAGCAATCACCTCGTGATTATCCAGAATCACCAAAATCACGAATACCAATTCTATCTCCAAAACCAAAAACACCACCGAAATCAAGTAAAAAGAAAAAATCGGAAGCAAGTAAAGAGAAAGAAGAAGAGGAAGAATTTCAAGACGCTCCCGAAGCAACTGGAAGTGGTCTAGGAAGTGGTCTTAATACCTGTCCCAATAACGTTCTTGCTGATGTTGATCGACTAGAAATTCTCATTGGAGGAAAACGAGCTGGTAATAATTCATCAGAAATCATTAATGAAGCAGCTGATATTTGTAAACGATTATTTACAGGCGGAATTATGGATATTAATGTGTATCGGTCCCTCATTAATGAAATCGCCGATGATTATCATAGTGACTAAGTATGTAATTAGTTATAAAGTCACTTAATAATAAGATGATCATACACAATACTCGTGGACCTACCATGGTCAGGGTAATAAACTCTCGATTACCAGTATACAAAACGACCTACGGAGATTGACTAGGTGATGTTGTTCAGGGTCTGTTTAGAAGAATAGCCCCAAAAGCAATACCGATTGCAAAGCAGCTAGGAAAAAGGTATAAGCGCTGTTGGTAATATTGCTAGCAAAGCATTCTCAGCAATCAAAGATAGACTATCAAGATTAATACGCAGACCACAAGCGATCCGACCTCAACCTGTGAAATTGGCTAGCACTGAAGTGATGCCAGCAAGTGTAAGTAAAATAATAAATCAAGCCGCTAATCAAAAACTAGCGGAGTTGGCTGATGTACCAATGTCGGAAAAAGAAAAAAATATAACCGCTAGTCCGATAGCAGGAAGTGGTCTTCGTGTTAGACGAAGACGATAACAATAAAGATGTTTAAGCGTGTATCTGACCCCGCGTTTGACATGGACGCACCAGTTCTCAAAGATGAGTCTGTGCGCGATTATCAGTATTATTCTTATGACGCACGAATACCAAATCAGCGTGGACGAATTGAACTACAGGTTCAGGATACAAGTAGGTATTTCTTGCCCGCTGAAGCATTTGTTGAAGTTGAAGGTGAAATTTTAAGTAACGCAGTTCCTGCAGCACCAGCACCATATGGAGCTGATGTTAGGGTTGGTTTTGTTAATAATGGTATTATGGCGTTATTTGATAGCGCTACGTACATGATTGATGGAAAAAATATTGAATCAATTCAGAAAGAAGTCGACGTTGCTACAACAATACCCTGGTCTTGCGAGATACAGCGACGATTATTCAAGATCAGCTGGTCCATCAATGATGTTTGTCAAGGATACTTCTGACCATCCTGATAACAGACATTATAATTTAGTACAAACACCACAGGATACTGCATCCGATCCACAACCAGCTGGAATAATAGCCCTGCCTGCTGCTGCATTTTCGTTATTGCAAAGTGCTAATCCAGAATTTAACTTAGGATTTTCAGCACGTAGATCAATGTTAAAAGGTGATAGGAGAACATTTTCATGTGCAATTCCACTGTCACATATCTTTGCATTCTGTAGAAATGTTAGAAAAGTCATTTTTGGAGCTAAGCATACAGTTGTGCTTGTGCGAAAAGGCGATGATAATGATGCATTATGGAGACCCGTTGGTGATGCTGGTATAGTAGTACTAACAAAACTTTCCCTGTGGATGCCAGTGATGACTCCGTCAATATCTGAAGAAGACCGGTTGTTATCTTTTATGAGTCAAGGCGGTAAATCAACTTTGTCATGGTTGACTATGACCACAGATGCTGTTGATAGCGCTATTAATGGTCTATTCACATGGCAAATAGCTTCTCAGCAAGGTGTTTCTGCACCAAGACATATATTTATTGCGTTTCAAAATACTGCACGAGTAAACTCGCAAACACATAGTATTATGGTATTTGATAAACTTGGTGTTTCTGAGGTTTCATTAAGGATTAATGGACATCAAGAACCATCCGAGGATATTTTGTTAAATTTCGATCAAAATCATGTAGCACGTGCATATCATCGTCTTATGTCGTTCATGGGACGTGATCAAAACATTGATACTGGTTTACAAATATCGCAGCTAGATTTTACATTGCTGTATTCGATTTATTACTTTTCACTAGAACATTTAGATTTAACCAGACAATCAGTAGTCGATATACATTTTCGAGCTCGCGTTAATAGAAACATTATAGATATCCCTAATTATAGATCAATCGCAGTTATACTCAGCGATAAGTCGATGTTACTCGAAGGTGTTGGTGGACGAATGAGAGTTATTGATGCTCCAGTAGAAAATATGTAAAATATTTTCTAAACATGTAATTAGATCGTTCATAATATTAATAATGTCATATCATCACGTTAGTGTGAGTCTGACTCCTGGTCAGATTAAAAAGCTGCAATCAGCATAAAAATTAACTGTGGAATAAAAATATCGCTAAAGCGAGAACAAATGACCGGTGCAAATAAATTATCGTTGACCGAGCGTCAGTTCAAAAACTTCAATGAAGCTAAAAAATCAAATAAAGGCGTCAAACTTAATCTTTCTGCGGGCTCCATCAAAGACGTTGCTAAATCGGGTGGTATATTTCCACTTCTCGCAGCTATACCAGCTTTAATAGCAGCTGCAGCCCCAGCTGTTGCAAAAGCAGCTGCGCTAGGTGCTGTTGGAACCGCTGCTGGAATGGCGTTAAAGAAAGCAACCGGACAAGGAATCAAAAAAAAGGGAAGCGGTTTAAGACTACCAGGAACCCCGTATTCATGGTACGGAAAGGGTCTAAGATTACCAGGGACCCCGTATTCGTGGTACAGAAAGGGTCTAAGACTTCCCGGGACAGTTTACTAATATCACCCATGTCCAATTTTGATTTACTTAATGTTGCTAAGCAACTAAAATAAAAAATTTCAGAGGTGTTTTTATGCGCGATCTAAAAGCGCTAGCGATTTAGAAACTGGTATCATTAATCTCGATAAAAACTCTGGCCCAGGCACGCACTGGGTCGGATATGCAATTGATCCACGTGGAATTATTTATTTCGATTCGTATTGATTAGCACCACCAAAAGAATTTTTAAAGTACGTTACCGGCGATATTCCAATCTGGTATTCAACGCTACCAACACAAAAAATAACTGATCCTCCAATATGCGGTCGTGAAACCCTCTCTGTGCTTGATGCTGTATCAAAATCAACAGCACCACCTCATAAAGTCGTGCACGCGTTCACTACACTACGTCATAACACTTAAACAGATATCAGTAAATATAATGGTAGATATTTATGGAAGATCTACTTGCAAAGATAAGAAGAAGGTCGATTTATCTAAATATGCAACTCTTGATCAGCTCAGAAATGAAATCGATGATTTATTAAATATCACAAGTGTGGATCAAAATGAAGTCGTCGTTTTTCAGGATAAACAAGGAAGATTAAAAACGAGTAACATACAACTACTAGATGTACTTGTACGAATTCCCAACGCGGTTGTTATAAATATCGTTACTTTTACTGATCAAGGTAAAATACAGGATTCCGGTAAATCGGTTAACGACTATGTTAAGAAAACTGGTGATGTATTTACCGGTGACATTATTATGTCAGGAAGAAAAATTACATATCTTGGAGATCCAATCGCAAATACAGACGCAGCAACAAAACAATACGTCGATGATCAAGAATCCAAGTACGTGTCAGTGCGCGTTGGTATAATGCGTGCATTTCTCGATATGAATAATAATGGTATTAATAATCTCAGAACACCAGAAACAGATTTTGACGCCGCAACGAAGAAATACGTCGATGATAAGGAAATTCCAATAACGACTTCGTTAACGACAATCATTGATGGAATTGCTGCATTTAGAACTGATTATATTAATCATGTACAAACGTTTCTAAATTTTCGTAGAAATGTAAACAGATATATTAACGACTTTTTTGGAACTCCACCAATCGTTGACATAAAACTTACCGACATTAAGATGAAAATCAACGATATTGTTAGTGGAATTCCTAATATCATTGAAAAAACGAAAAACTAATCTCGTTAAAATTCCTCACGGACGAGCTAACAATATCGTGTACACAGTCGCATCAGGAAAAGCAACATGGTCGCAGGAAAATAACACTTTTAAACATACCGCAGAGGTCACTGGTGTATATAGATTATCTGTATTTAGCAGTGCAAAATTCAGTATATTTACCACATTTCCATGGCGTCATTCAACCGATGATTTTTCTGGAATTGTGTCTATAGTGTTAAATAAAGATGTCGAGGAAACGTTTATGCTGATAGCGAATGATAAAAAGTTAACCGCAGTGACTTAATGGTGCTGTATTGAGTTTGTAGCTGAAACTCCTCAATTAGTTATCTAGATAAATATAATGAATCAAGAGTCATTTATCGATGTTCAACGTCACAGATACACTCAAGTATGTGAGTGTCAAACCAAACTAAAAAATATCATCGACGATTACACGATAAAGGTAAAAAATATCGGCGACGTATGGTTGTTATTGATATAATGGTATACTCGGTTTCTGCTGTTATTGCTGGAACTGGATTATTACTATCAGCAATAACGATGACAGCGCCTGCAGTTGTAACAATTATAGTTTCAACGGCAACAACATGCGCAGGTATTTTCAGTATTATCGCTAAGAAAATATCTACGTGTACAAATGATAAACTAAACGAGTATATAATGAAATTGCACACAGCAACAGCCACCTACACTAAATTATGCTCGTATGTTTCAGCGTATCTCAGTGATGGTAAAATATCCGATGAGGAGTTCGTAACAGTAATGAAAACCTACGATGAAGCATTCATAATCGCTAATGACAATAACGGAAAGATGGAGAATTAAATAATAACGATAATAATAATGTCATCGTTAGAATTACTTCAGCAGATCGTAGCTAATACAACGCCGTCAAAACTACTATGATATCATTAAGTTCAACCAATCCTGAATTTAGCGTTAATTTTCCGACTGCAATTCCAGCAAAGGAAATAGCATTAGCGCAATTACGAGTTTATTATAGTTGGCCTAATATTAGACCAAAACCGTTTGGTGGACAACAACCAAATAATTCACTGGTATTTGCGAATAAAAATAAACCAGATGGAACACCTGATTGGCAAGTTGTTGGAATTTCAACAGGCAGTTATCAAATAGAACAGATTAATGATGAATTCCAACGCAGAATTAAATCTATCACAGGGAAAGAATCTAAAATAGCGATCACTGTTCATGAACCAACACTATCAGCGGTTATTGAAACAAATTCTCCTGATTACCTCGTAGATATGTATCAAAGTTCGATTAGATCCGTGTTAGGATGGCCTGAAGTTGCACCTGTTTATAATGGAGTTTCAAAACCAAAAATAGAAGAATTTAAAACGAGTGAAGAAAAATTCATTAAAAATCCAGAATATCGAGAAAAATATCCATGGAATCGTATAGGATTTGGATTTCCAAACGACGATACATATTACTTTACCGATTTTGACGGTAAAAGGATCCCCAAGATGACCAGATCAGCATTTGTTATTATCCTGGCACCAGGGGAGGTGGGGGGGATTCGATATATTATTGATGAAAAATTTTTTAAAGAATTTTTAAATACTTTTAAACCTGAATACGATAAAACATTTAATGATTTAAGAAATTTACTTATTTCATTATCTCAACATTATGATCATAACGTAAAGCAGCAAATAATCGAGTCAATAAAACATTTAAATAGGATCTTATTTGATTTGTACATCGCCAATCGAAATATTATAAACATTGTGACTAAACTCGATGGAAATTCTTTAACAAATCCAGAATTGAAGCAATTATTTCTTAATCATTATAAAATAACAGAAAAAGATTTACAAACATTTGTTATACCAGATTTAAATAACGCTGAAATGAAGAAATCATTAAATGATCTTATTGAAGAATATTATCCGGAAGTAATTGAATCATGGAGAAAAATAGCCCCACCAACGGTTATACTGAAACACAATAACAATCCCTTTGGTGCCGGACGTCATATATCACCAGGCATTGTAAATATAACAACAACAATTGCAGTCAATCTGGTATGTGATGTTATTGAAGGTAGCTATCAGGTAGATCTTTCTAAGTCTAGCCAGGCCCAGCAAAGGTACATATTATACAGTTTTAGCCCGTTGGCACCTCCCGGTTGGTTAATTGTATCAGAACCAATTAATCCCGTGTACCTGCGAGTTCATAATCCGTTATTATCAAGGATACACTTTAAACTTACAGACCAAAGCAATCGCATTCTGGACACAAGAAATGAAGAACTAAATATTAATCTGTATGTACGCTCATAGAGCGTTATCATAATACGTTTTTATCATAACAAAAAAAAATATCGGGTCAGAATAGTTGTTTGTTATTCTGATAAAAGATAGAATAGTTATTGTGTCATTCTGATGCTTGTTTGCAGAAAGTGGATGATATCACAAAACACAGACATAATAGTTATTTTATTCAATCTGATGTCTATCAAAGATAGAATAACATTTTCTTACCAGGCAGAATATAAATAAATAAATAAACTTTTCAGTTTTGCCAAGGGTTTTGTTTAGCCATTATCACAATACTCTCTTAACTGTCTTATACGAAAGTTTATAATCTTTTTCTGTTCGTATTCATGCGATAATTCTAGCTTAATTTTGTCAATAACTTGAGAGAGAGGGTCTAAATTGTAACACTTGGCAGGTCTCTATATACATTTCTCTCAAAAACACAGATAAAAATTATTTTTTTCACTGTAATTGATTATATAATGAAGCGCGATAACTCTGCTCTGTCTCTCTCTGTAGAGCAATAAACGATTATCTTCTTTGTAATACATATTATCTATAGAGGTTTCAGTCCCTACGGACACGATATATATCGTTTTTCGTTAATTATTTAGTGATCTATCTGTTTTCTGTAAGCATCGCTGTTAGTGAAGCAGCAATTTGTAACAGAGGGGAATAATTTGACTCTAATAACCTTAAACTCACGTCAGTTTTATATACCAAGTACGTAGAGTTATTTTTAGCTCTAACGTATTTTGACCTTAACGAACGATAACTCATGCGTGGATTATTTTATTAATTTTGAAAAATTAAAGTAAATTCACGCTACATTAGTAATACAAGTCTTGTGAGACAGCGCAAATATTTTATATCTTAAATTCAACTGTATTATTGATAAGAGAACGATGGCCGAAATAGTAAGACGGTTGGACGTAGATCGAAGCTCTACAGACTCTCGCGTGTTCGAGTCTCCAAAAATGCTAAAGATATTATCTTGCATTTGGCGACTGATGCTATTTAATTGGGGGAACCCGGAGCATTTCCTCGAAATCCACAACAGACAAAATACACTCTCCTACCATACACCCTTGAGGGGTGTACCTTTTACACTCCCCGGGGTTTTGTATGGGGGGAGAGTGTAGAAAATCTGTTGGACGTAGACAAGATTCCCTCGTCATCACCATTGTATATATTTCATGTTCATAGAATCATCTATATGTTTGTGCCGTCCAAAATCAAAATCAAAATCATAAACCATCTGTATATATTTCATAACCATATAATATATGTTGTGCTGAAATCAAAATCATAAACCATCTGTATATATTTCATAACCATATATCACACAAAAACAGCTCCCTGACAAAAAAAAGTCATGGGAGCTAATATTTTTTTTTATATTAAATAAACACTTATTATATAATGAATTTTGAAAATATCAATGTCATTGTTTCTGCGATTAAAAAATTACAACATAACGGTATCAATGTATCTGACTATCTTAATGCTGAAAAGATTCTATGTGATTTTGACTCATTACAACAACGAAAGAACGAGAACAGATTTATGCTATCCGCTGATTACAAATTCATGAAAATTATCCAACAAGGAATGTTAAAGTCACTGGCAACTGTCACTGATGATCAGGTAAAATTTTTTGTGCCTCTCTCAAACGCTATTGACAAAATCAAGTTAGAATTATCTCATGAATACGAACAGAAAAAGATTATGAACTTTCGTATAAGACAATTAAGAGAGCATTGTGATAATACGAGTGAAAATACGAGTGAAAATGATAGCGATAATGATGGATCCTTGACAGAGTCAGCGACTGTGATAATAGCTAAACAAAATCCTTGGGAAAACTAACGTTTCAGTAGGTATCTCATAGATGGATATGTTTCTGTGGATACTTCATATTGTATTCCAACCATGTTTCAGTAGGTATCAAGTAATCATTTGGTAATGTTAAAAATACGGTAGACTAAACGTATTGAAAATTTATTTTTTGTGTAAATCTTTTAGAAAAAATAGATCTTGTAATCCCGTCTGCCACGTATTGTACCGATCGTGGTACTATATCAAAATATTGGGCAGCAGAATTAATTGATTCAAAACTAATTTCTTCCCCAGTCTCTGTATTTACGGATTTAATAGCTCTCTTTCCGAATAATTTACACCTTCCTGTGTTTCCGGATTTACAATTTTGACTCTGTGTAGTAACTCGTAAATTGGAAATCGAATTTTCAAGCTTATCACCATTGATGTGATCAACTACATATCCATCTTTGATTATTCCAAAATAACACTCGTATGTAAATATGTGTGATAAATAATTTTTATTTCCTTTGGTATTAAACGCAAGATAACCAGTATTGGTAACACCACCGACTGGTTTTTTCAATCTGCAGTTTCAAATCACGCCATCACGAGATGCTTCATAATTGGTAAGGATTGGATGTGACACAAACTCATTTTGCTCCATTTATATATAATATTTATTTGTTTAAATCATTGTTTTTTGAAAATCTAGCCAAATAATCTTCTTCGGTTTTTATAGGAGAGTCAGCGTTATATTTTTTATCGTAATATCGTTTCAACTCTCTGTATTTTTTACCACCGCATTGCACACACAGTTGAGCCCTTCCTCTCACTCCAGCACTACACACAATACACGGTTTTGGTCCTAGACTCCCATTTCTGACGCATTGCATATGATAACTACAATATTCATTCACACATGATCTGTTACACGGAGATTTATAACCGATTTTTAACCAGTGGCATTGATTTGGTTGAATCATATACAAAAAGATTAATGTTAAATTAAATATATATTTGCCTTAATTATAATATGGAAGAATTATCAGTGATTGAACCCTACGCAACCAGATTCGATCTTGACAGACTACCCGAGTATAAACTTAGTATTTCGATGCAAGATCTAGCTTTAACGAATGCGGATATAACTAAACGTATCCGTGAGGCCAAGAAGGAATTTCGTGACGATGGTGCAGTTCATGCATGGTCAACTTTCAGGATAGGACATATCGTTAATATGATGAACGACAAACGAGGAAAAGTAATTATTAATCACCTTGATAATCAAAAATATTTCATTTTAATAAAGTTTATTGTAGAGACAGATGATGATATCTGGATTATTCGTGATAAGCGTGATCCAGTCCGTGTGCAGTCCGGGGGTAATATTGTTCTCTTAAATAACAGATCCAAACCTGGAATACTTACTGTTGTTGATAAACCTTACTACGTACAAAGTTATCCAGCGACTGCAGTTGTCTATGGAATATATTCGCTGAATGATAAACCTAATGTTGCAGATCTCAAGCCAATGAAAATATCAAGAATAAACTGTGTAGCTGAACGAGTTACAGAACATTTTACAAACGCGATACGTGGTAATGGTTTAACTGATTTAAGACGTAAAAAAATAAATGACATGGGCAGAGTCGGTTAAAGATACCGGAGCGTCTATCAGCGACGTTGCTGAGCTAGAGAAGAAATTAAGATTTCCAATAGCAGTAAAAACATTAACCGGAGAGATTTTGTACAAACCGAAATATATAAAAAATGGAACTCCGATAGATATTATTGATCATAATGCGCACGCATGGACTGCTGCTGTAACGATATTTCCACGAGATAGAATGGTTAAATTTTATGACGGTGATATCTTTGATTTTATTAAAAATATTAGTAAAACCGATCCTGTTTCTGTTTGGTTATTTCAGAGTTCGGAATATAATCATTACGATCAATTTGTACGACTTAATGGTGATATTTATCGTACAGAATCTCTCCATGAGGAAATGGAACATCTTGCGCAGCGCCTTTGGCGTGAATATACCTCTGATGATGTCATAGTTAGACAATTATTGAATAACTGTTTTACTGTTCCGTCAGTCGCTGCTCATTTCGCTCAGGAGAAAAATTCATGGAAAACGACACGATCGGAATTTCTTGAAGATGTCAAGAAAAGTTGTATAGAATATGGTCACGGTGGATTATGGAACACCAAATACGATTACAATGACGTTATCTCGGTTGATATGGTAGCATGTTATCCTGGGAGTTTTCTTGGATATGGAGCATGTACTAAGTACTTTAAAAGATTCGGACATCCTACACATGACATGACCAGGGTTGCAATAAACGGATCCTTATCAGATTTTGACTTAACAGGATTTGCTCACGTAGAATCATTCGAGTTTAGAGAAGATCTCCATGCGATTACTTATACTTGGTTCGGAAGACATTTTTCAGAGCGACGTTGGGTTCCGATAGTACTATTGCGATATATGCTTGATGCTGGATTTTTAATATCGTTGAGAGTAACTGAAGTGATTATATCGTATAGTTCACAGAAGCAAGTTTGGTTACCAGAACCGGACAGATTTAATATCGATGATACCAGGAAAGAATTCCCTGATATTGATGAAGATCATGCCATTAAAATAAATAAATGCAGGAACGAGCATGATGAAAAACTTACAAAAGATCTGGGCAGAAAAATAATCGGTAAGTTTACTCAAGGAGGATCACATGATTATAAACGAGCGTGTACAAGATTGATTATGGACGATGCTGAACTAGATTTTATAATCGCTGATACGATGGAGAAAACCACATTTATAAACAGATGTAATGCTTATTTATCAGATGGAACAAAACTAGGTACCATTGTGAGCTATACTGATGGCGAGTCACCGCAGTTTACTCATTTACGATCTTCGATGCTAGCGTACGTTTCGATAAATCTATTGTCGATGATAAATAAATTTCCTCGTTACGCTGTCAGAGTTGCTACGGATTCATTTTATGTACACAAAAAATATAAAGATTTATTACAACTCGGTAATGGTGAATGGGGAACATGGAGGATAAAACAAGAAAATATACTTAGTTATTCTGAATCTGCCGATGTTGAAATTGCAGAGACATATTACAGAAATAATAGTCAAATATCAAAGTCATCTGCACCATCTGTGTATGATCCTGTATCTAGGTATAAGACCGTTTATCTTAATGGGTGTGGTGGTTCAGGTAAAACAACTCGTGCGATTAATTTATTTATAAATAATACATCAGATATAATTGTTTTAACGCCTACACATAAACTTGCTAGAGAAATAAAGCAACGAGGAGTAAAATCATGTACATATCACAGTTTCTTTAGATGGTGCGGAGATACATGGACTCCATCGCGGATGGGTGAAAAGTATATACCTAAGTATATTATATGGGACGAGATATGCACGGTGTCGTTAGAAACACTAAAAACATTTCTTGAATGGTTGTTATTGAAGAATACTGCTGTGATTATGTGTGGCGATAATGGTCAACCACCACCCTTTGTTGGACAGTCTCCACATGAATGGTTGAAAACATTTGTAGATTATTACGAAGAAATACATGATGACCATAGAGCTATCGATGAACCGCTAAAAGAGCTTAAAAGATTAATCAGACTTCAGCCAGATCAAATACAATGCGAGATTCTGCGTAAAGTAATTGCAGAAACTTCTATGAATGAATTTTGGATTTTATGGAGACCTGCTGATTTGATAGTCGCGAGTAGAAAGATAGTTCGTGATGAACTACAAAAGAAATTATTTACGTTACATAAAGAAAAGTTTCCGGATCTACCTGTACCTTTGTGTTATCGCCCAGCAGATACTCGACGACAAAATATTGAAGTTGAAATACCAGGTAGAGACGCTGAAAATGTCCGAGTACAAAATCTTGTCTTGAATGATATCGTGTTGGTTGTTGTTGATGTTGTTGAGAGCGCGTTGAACATGGATAAATCGCCATGGGCGTTAGGATACGCTATAACAATTCACTCGTCACAGGGATTAACTATAACTGATACTAGAATCTGGATTGTAGATGATCGTATTGAATGGTCAAATTTAGTCTATCTCGCCGTATCTCGAGTCAGGAGAATATCGCAACTGCGTAGGGTTATTGTAGATTACGTAATAACTGAAGAAATAACTAACAATGTCGATATCAATAAAAAATTAGTCAGCTATAAACAGTGTGACAAAAAAAAATAAGCGTGACTTTGATCTTGATGCTGAATTTATTATAACACTAAAACAACTACAAAATAATCATTGCGCAAGTTGCAACTGTAATATGTCATGGCAGTGTTTTAATCCAAGACAATTTACCGTAGACAGAATTAATAATGATCTCGGTCATACACGTGATAATGTGATGTTGACCTGTCTTGAGTGCAATCGACGTCGAGGTTCTGGACGTTTACAAAATTGAGCTTGGTGGTAATTGCGTATCCTCAGGAATTACTTGTAATTGTTCACGTACAAATCCACGTTGAGGGGCTGTAGAATCTAGTCTGTATATTGGAGGTCTACCAGTGGATCTTACCACTCTAGAAATTTTATGTGTAGTCACGCTCCAGATGGGATCGGTTGCTCTTTTTTTACCACCTTCAAGTTCGCCAGGTTCATATAAATATCTAACTGTAACATTACCTAATACTGGTTGAGGTTGTTGTCCGTTATAGCTACGGGGTATATATATTTTTTTGATCGCATTAGAAGGTTTCATGGAAGTTGCATGAGTAATTTCATTATTCAACGCAGCTATCACACTCGGTAATCTTGCAACCCATTCACGAGATCTATCTTTGAGGTCAGTAGATATTTCCTTTGCATATTGGTATCCAAAAAACAGCTCAGCAAGTGTTCTATTAAATCGTTCAACAATTGCCTGATCACGATGAATTTCAGTATGTCCTCGTCTGATTTTAACGTTATGTTTCTTCATCAACGATGATACTACTCCAAGAAACTCTTTACCAGGATCAACTTGTAATAACCGTGGCCATCGTAGACCACCACGTTGATAAATGCGCTCAAACGCAGATGCAACTTCAGATGCTGTCTTTGTTGATAGTGGCTCCGCTTCTTTATATCTACTCGCAACATCAACGACAGTTAACGCATATCTATACGTGTATTGACGTCTACGTGTTTTAATGGTATCGTGTGGTAAAAACAGTATATCCGCTTGATGAACTTCATTAAGAACGCTAACATCAAAATGCGCGTAATGAATTTTTTTAGGTGGACTTAGGAAGATTTGCCATATTGCCTGTCGTGCTAACCATGATGCAGCGACATCACGTGAAACTTTTGCTGCTTCGGCGAGGTTACTAATCGCTGCTTTACCTCTCCAGAATCCTCTCGGGGAATAATAAACAGATTCCATTATGATAGTTATATAATTAATTGCCAGCCCCTAGCACTAGTTTACCTTTCATAGCAGTTTTTACTAGAAAGCTAGCGAGAGATTCTCTGAGAGATTTATTAGGTATAGAATTTAACGCGTGAATCAATTTCACATCTGCGAGATGTCGTTGTTGCAAATCTTTACTTTTATACGCGACATCATGAACGTGACACGCTTGATCAATCTTATTTACTGGATACTCTCCTGGTTTTGGTTGATCTTGGTTATCGAGTCTGATATCAAGTCGAGTTCCTGGACCACAATAATTATATCCGGGTAAATGTTTCTCACCGGGATATTTAGCCCATGGAGTTCCTGGTAATTTTCCTAACGAAGCAGCGATATCTCCCCCACCTGTCTTTGTTGGAATAAATTTATATTTCTTGGTGCCACATTTCACACACTTACCTGTAAGTGCTCGTCTTTTATTTTTTGTTGTTATTGTCGTTAATTCAGTAGTATTGGTAGGTGCTCTGCATCGAACACAATATAGAATCATATTATTTATTATATGGATATAATTGACTTTTCTGCGACACGAAAACAAGAGCCAGTAAAGCACCATCCAGCTCTTCCGAATTCTATCAGAATGATTATAATAGGCCCATCTGGAAGTGGAAAAACGCAATTACTGCTTAATCTAATAATGCGATGGCTGAAGTGGGATAAATTATATTTAATAGCGCCATCTGTAGATGATCAGCGATGTTACGAAGTACTTAAAGATTTTAATGAAAACGCAAAATTGTTGCATGAAGACAATGTCATAGACTTTATTACTGATATTGATGAAGCGCCATCCGTAGATGATCTAGATGGATTCATTAATAATTTAGTAGTGTATGATGATGTTATGCTGGACAAACAATCAAATCCAGCTAGAATATTTTCACGAGGTAGACATAAAAACACAGACGTGATTTATGTTACCCAGAGATATACACAAATTCCAAAAGTAATCAGAGACAACTGCAATATTTTGGTTGTGTTCAACGGAGTTGATAATCATACGCTGCAAAATATTTATTATACTTGGTGTTCTGGGGACATGGACATGAACAAATTTAAAAATTTCTTTTCAAAAGCACAAGCTGCTCCCTTTGGTTTTGTAACAATAAATTTACATGATCCGAGGTCAAGATATCGTAACAGACTTGATACAATTTTTGGATAAAAACCATAGCAGCAGAGAGGGTGAATGACAAATGCGTAGTGACCAGCACGTGAAAAAATCAGAAAAAATCTGGTCAATTAGAGAAGTTTTTACTGTTAAGCCAAAAAATTTTTTTCAGCCTTCGTAGGAACCCTTAAATTTCAAAAATAAGGTCTCTAAAAAGTTGTAGGGTCCACCCTCTCTGCTGCTGTCTTTCTGAATTGATTCAATATTTTTTCCATCAATCATGTACGTAGCGCTGTCAAATAACGCCATAATACCATTATTAACAAAACCAAAAGCAACATGATTATCATATTCAGTATCATCCGCTTTATAAATTTTACCTTCTACTTCAATAAATGCCTCAGCGGGTAAGAAATACCTACTTGTATCTTGAACCTGTAGTTCGATTCGTCCACGCTGATTTGGCTCTCGTGCATCGTAAGAATAATACTGATAATCGCGCACAGACTCATCTTTGAGAACTGGTGCATCCATGTCAAACGCGGGGTCAGATATGCGCTTAAACATCTTTATTATTATCGTCTTCGTCTAACACGAAGACCACTTCGGGAAGTGAGACCACTTCCTGCTATCAGACTATATTTTTTTCTTTGTCTGACATCGGGACATCAGCTAATTCTGCTAGTTTTTGATTAGCGGCTTGACTTATTATTTTACTTACACTTGCGGGCATCACTTCAGTGCTGGCCAATTTCACAGGTTGAGGTCGGGTCGCTTGTGGTCTGCGTATTAATCTTGATAGTCTATCTTTGATTGCTGAGAATGCTTTGCTAGCAATATTACCAACAGCGCCTATACCTTTTTCACGAACAACATCAATAGCTTTCATTCCTAGTTGCTTTGCAATCGGTATTGCTTTTGGGGCTATTCTTCTAAACAGACCCTGAACAACATCACCTAGTCCATCTCCGTAGGTCGTTTTGTATACTGGTAATCGAGAGTTTATTACCCTGACCATGGTAGGTCCACGTTGAGTACCATGCACGATCATTTTGTTATTAAATGACTTTATCACTAATTGTATCTAATCACTATGGTAGTCATCGGCAATTTCATTAATGAGGGACCGATATACATTAATATCCATGATACCGCCTGTAAATAATCGTTTGCAAATATCAGCTGCTTCATTAATGATTTCTGGGGAATTATTACCAGCTCGTTTTCCTCCAATGAGGATTTCTAGTCGATTAACGTCAGCAAGAACGTTATTGGGACAGGTAATAAGACCACTCCATAAACCACTTCCAGTTGCTCCGGGAGCGTCTTGAAATTCTTCTTCTTCCTCTTCACTTGGTTTCGGTGGTTTCTTTTTACTTGGTTTCGGTGGTGTTTTTGGTGATTCTGGATAATCACGAAGTGATTGCTCAAATGGTTTTGGTTCTTTTTGTTTTGGTGGTGCTTTTTGTTTTGGTGGTGCTTTTTGTTGTTGTTTTGGATGTTTCTTTTGTTGCTTCTCCTCTCTTATTGATTGAATTATTTTATCAATTTCCTTATCATAATCCTTATATAATGGATCATCATCTCTAGCTTGTTCAACATCCATATTTATGTGATATAAATATTTTTGCCATTGTTTACTGGATTTAATATATTTAGCGTATTCAGGTTTCATTAATTTACCTCTTCGACTAAAACTATCCACAGCAAACTTAGCTAGTTGATCTAGGGTCAAACTATTAATTACTTTAATAGTTTCTTCATTAAATTTATTTTTCAATTCATCAGTACTTGATTTTGGTTCAGGGGCTAGTGCTTCAGCACCTTCTGCTTCATCATCTTCTGCTTCAGCACCTTCAGGTTGATCTTCATCCTCAGGTATTTCCGGGACTGGCATCGCAGCAGCTATTTTGGCTGGAAGTTCACGTAAAATTTCTTTTGTCTTTTTTGTTCTTCTTGCTATTTTTTCAGTTGCTTCAGCAGTTTTCTCTAACACAGGTTGAATACCTTTAGTAGTCTCAGTGATAGGTTTAAATAATTGTTCTGCACCTTCTGCAAATTCCACCCTATACTTCTGACGCGATTGTAGTTGTTGCTTAACAGAATCACGAACAGGTAGATATTTTTTAATTGCCTTTAGTCGCTCTCGAGCTAATTTAGCTGAGTGTGGTTCTTCAATACTCATTATTGATAGTATCTATAATGGCTGTTTAATTTATAGCAGCAGAGAGGGTGAACGACATACGCGTAGTGACCAGCACGTGAAAAAATCAGAAAAAATCTGGTCAATTAGAGAAGTTTTTACTGTTAAGGCAAAAACTTTTTTTTTCAACCTTCGTAGGAACCCTTAAATTTCAAAAATAAGGTCTCTACAAAGTTGTAGGGTTCACCCTCTCTGCTGCTCCATTAATGGCGTCTTCAGTAAACTTATCAACCAAATTAACCCTGGCTCTTGCTTCTGGTTCTTTTTCTGATTCCGGTATACGATCTTTTATATCACCTATCTCAGCACGAGCTTGGTCAATACCTTCAAGTATTTCTTGTATTGGTTGAGCAGCAGCTATTTCAGCTGGAAGTTCTCGTAAAATCTTTTTTGTTTTCGTAGTTCTTTCTGCTATTTTTCCAGTTGCTTCAGCGGTTTTCTCTAACGTAGGAAGAAGACCTTTAGTGGTTTCTGTAATAGGTTTAAATAATTGTTTTGTATCCTCTTCAAACTCAACATGAGATTCCTGACGCGATTGTAGTTGTTGCTTAACAGAATCACGGACAGGTAAATATTTTTTAATTGCCTCTAATCGCTCTCGAGCTAATTTAGCTGAATGTGGTTCTCCAATATTCATTATTGATAATATTATTTATACTGGATGTTTAATTTATAGCAGCAGGGAGTGTGAAAAACAACCAAAATTAATTGACCCGGCGAGTAAACTAAACATCCAGTATAACATAAAAACAAAAAGTCAAAAATAAAATAACAAAAATGAGCTAACCCAAAAGATTTATTATCCGTTTTCAACCGTATTTGGAAATAATATCGGTTAGAAGGTTCGGTTTAGCGTTATTGACATTATTTTTTTTCAGCCATTCGTAGGATCCTTATGTTTTGTTCACGGATTCGAGCAAAAAAGTTGGAGGGTTCACACTCCCTGCTGCTAGTTTTTTAAACATTTTATAATAAATTCATATTAACATATAAATCCAAACGTTGTATTACTGAATCAGTTTGACGATCCTTTGATGATAAAATATTACTATTGATGATTGACATTTTCAGTGATACAAGGGCAAAGAAATATAGAATTTTATTTCTTTCATGACATTTGATGCAGAAAACAATAATAAAACAAATATACTCTACTCCATTTTCCCAAAATTGTTGTTTTATCCCATTATGTAGCTAGCCATGAATATATTTCATCACGGTTTATCAATTTGTGTTAACATCTGTGCATCGTTCAATCCCTCAATTTATCCATCTCTAACATTTAATCCATGCATGTGCAACGACCTCCATGGCGCATGCTGGATAAGTGATTTTTTGTGACACACCTTATAATGTGAACAACTGAATAAAATCTGGCCCTCGGGCAGTAGGCTGCATCTGTCTCATCTAATCTATGCAATTGACAACCTTCATTAAACTGCTTATTTAATACTTGGGCAAACACAGAGACATCTAAAATATTGGATCGATTAAGGTAAAAAATATTATTTTGTCTCAAATAGCGAACTATCTTTACAATTCTGATACATGTACAGCTACTGTTGTAAGTTGCAACAATTTGCTAAAGTGGATCTAAATCATCAGATAAGTGGCTACAGTAATTTCTGTGTAAATTTGCTGTTAAATTGAGCGCATTATGTTCACCAATCCTGTGATACCGTAAATATAGATGAAGAGTGACAATCTTCTATTGTCAATGAAAACTGAGTATCTAGACTTTGTGGATTTTATGTGCACATAAAGTATGTGAGATTTCATGTCCAGTGTGTAAGGATTACTCATATGAATGATAATCATATATGAATTTATTATCCTGATGTTCTTGATTAAAATACCAACTGTACCAATGTGAATCATTGTGCCTTTTTGGAAATAAAAAGCAAAAGGGTTTGTGTTCGTTAGTGTGTCTCACTTTTTCCATAATTTGATGAAAGATAAACAGGATAATAAAACTACATCGATTTATATATGATTCATGAGTATGAAATATTTTACGTCATCAAGCCCATTATTACCCTAAATAATAAACATTTTTCTTGCATACAAAGACTGATTTCACCTGACAAATCTAACTAATCAATCTAGTTTTGATAAACAGAAATATTGAAACCATTAGTTTTGATATTGATGGTAGAAACATAAATAGGAAACTCAGAATTATAAGGTCTTTCAACATATATTTAATAAAATAAAACAAAACAGTAATAGTTGGTATCTGTTGTGTATGTAGCTATTATACCATGCAGTCCACACGTTCTAATTCCAGAAAAGATAGAGAATCTCTAATGTTTTAGACTTCTTGCATATCTTTTAAGTCAGTCAGTGAAGTGAAGCATACAAAATGATATTTATTAAAAGTTTAACATTTTGACAACAGCTGTTTTGTAGTTATCAGAAGGTGCAAGTTGGTTGTCAATTCTTTCTATTGACTTTCTATCAAATAACATTTCTTTCACTACTAATGTTTTCATGTTTTAACTTGATATTTCTGTATTAATATGTTTTACTAGGTAATGAAGGTAAAATGAAACAATAATAAACTCATTTAAACTTTATTAAGTGTACCATCATTGAAAGCAACAAATATCTTCCTTGACCATTTTCTTTCCGCTTTCTTTAATTTCTTGTTATTTGTCTCTGTGTCAACTCAACCTCAGTTGTTGTCTACAATTTTTTGTTGTTTCATGGTCAAGAAAGGATGGAGGTAATTGTATGGCCTCTAATTATATGTGAAAATACTGAGGATATATCGTAATCACAATGTTTTGCTAATACTTCCGGACTGAATCCCGTACTCTTTCAGATGATTATAAAGAGGTGAAAGAGAACCCATTTCATTCTCATAAAACCTTTGACCCCAGATGTAAACAGTATCTTCATTAAAACAATTATTCCATCCAGACACTTCAAGACTTTTGGACAGTAAACTCATTTTAAAATGATGTCATGCAGACATTAAACATAGACTTACACAAGT